>JAVDOI010000013.1:15997751-16227751 GCA_032191485.1 Leptoclinus maculatus
ACCAGCCCAGTCCGGGAAAACCAAAACCAGGAGTGAGCGGAGCGGAGCAGAACCCCTGCTGTAAAATCAACACATTTTAAAAGTTCCTTTGTAGTAACTCCAACCTTTACCATTTGAAATGATTAGTGTAATCTCAGGTTTGGTCCTCGCAATTATAGCAATGACAGTCAACACACACACTGTTGTGATCATGGGCTCAGACAGCCATCTCTCACTTTGTGTTTCCTCCCCTCTTTTGCTGTTCTCATGTTGTTATCCCCTCCATTCTTTCATGTTTTCCTCTTGTCCTCTCTCTCTTGCGTGCAAAGCCTCCCATCAACACAGGTCGGACTTGTAAGCAACGAGCAGATTGTGTTCTCTTCTCTCTGTAATCTGCACAGCCCCGCTGAGCTGTTGCATTATTTATGTTTGTCGTTATTCTTGCTTTGAGCCGCAGAGGCACATGCTTTCCCAAATATTGTACATTTTTTCCACGTGACTTCGCTTTTGCGAGAGAGGAAACAAGAGGCGTGGGGAGATAGATATTGATCCACCATGGCAGGGCAGTATGATGCAAAACTGGCACGGTTAATTAATGCCATACAGCCGTTTGCATTAGATCCGACTGAAAGCATATCCCAGCTGCATTGCATTAGTCTCAAAAAGACAAAAAGCGGCTCACTTTTTCCTGTTACTTTTAATAAAGACCAAGTTTGTAATTTTGTATCCACCCGGAAAAAAAGTATATTACAGTTTAAAAAATGTTGAGTAGCTTTACTGCCAAAAGCACTGCTCAAAAGTCTATGATTATACACGAACTTTGACCTTGTTGAAAATGTCTGTGCATTATATCATTGGCTCTGGCCCTTGTCCAAACCGTCTCGTATAATTTATTGCTATTTCACCATAATCAGGAGCAGATGGGAATGTCTCACTGGTTGGCCTCGTCGCAGGTCTCAGTAATCTTAGAAAAACAGGGAAAAAGATTTCTCATACACGACATACAGTTTCTTTATTTCAATGGCAACGTTTTCACCTGTTTTTCATCTCTACTTCCACTAAAGGATGACTGCCTAACACAACCATGTCTCATGGTGCTGTCCACCAATCTATTGTGAAAAGTCTTATATTTCTAAAAACACATGAACAGAATCTGAATGAAACACAATGATGGCTTGAATTAAAACCTACCAAATGTCTTTTAAACAGCCTAATCTGAAGGCATCCCAATCAATATTGTCTGTCATGCAAGTGACACATGATATAAGTTTTATTGTACAGTGAATTATGACTCAAAGGTGAAATAATTCCACCTCGGTGGGCCTGAATGATTAAATTAACTTGACATTTTTTTTACAGTTTAGCAGGCCGGGGCTGTTTCCAGAGGCAGCTGAAAGCATGCACTTGTAATTGGCAAGGATTTAATATGTAGAAAGGATTTATGGGGTCACTGCGGACTTAAATTGTACCAGCCAGGATCACATCCATCATGGAATAGGTCATCCCACACAAACACACTACCATTGGCCTGCTTTGCCTTTTACCTCCAGGAAGCAGTCCTCGTTCGTCAAAGAGATACACGACACTCATTTGTTTTCTCACTGAGCGTTAGATGAAAACAATTTCCCGTCTGTGCGCAAGTAGAGAGCTGGAGCTCGGAGCTGATTAGCTTAGCTTAGCATAAAGACTAAAAACAGGGGGAAACAGCTAGCCTGGCTCAGTAAAAACAATGAATTGTGGTTTTCGATGGGAGTTTTCTGCTATTCTAATTATTTTGTGGCAAACAGCAGCCATCAATATAACTCTATATGACCTCCATAAGTAATCGAGACCATCAGCGGTAATATTGGCTCTTTCTACATAGTTATTTTTTTATGCATGACATCGGTGCCACCGGGTCGGATTCCGCGTTAAATCAGATGAAACCATGCAGGTTCACCAGAAACTCCTTCAGATCAGACTCCAGCGGGGCCTCTGGCAGCAACCAGCCCGCCATGGACAGATCCAGATCCGGCCTCGCTGCAGCCGTCGACCCGTAGTCAGAAGCTTCGGTTGGAGGTGGAGAGCTCAGCACCAGCCAGCAGCGTCTCCTCCTTTTGCCAGGAGCTAATCTTCGCCTACACCGACACCACATGGCTGGAGGCCAAGGCCGTATTGCTGGGCCCGGGAGAACCAGAACCAGGACTGAGCAGACCAGACTGTCTGACCCTGCTGCAGTAAAATTAGAGGTTTTCTAAAGAGAATCTGGTGAGAGGAAACACTACCGCTTGTGTCCACAGGGAAGAACAGAATGAAAGTTCCTTTAAGTAACATTTGATTACGTCTTCCACCAATGTCATTGACGAATGTTTCAAAACTTTGGAAAATAAAACTACTATCTGCATAGTGCTTGTCACTTTAAGCCTTCATTTCTAAATACACGCACTTTAGGGCACCTTCAACACATGTTCTTTGGTTTAAAACATAAACTTTATAGATCTCCTTTACATGGTATGAATCACCTGTTCAGGGTCACATCCAGCAGCCTCTCTCGGGGTGTACGAGCCCCTGGTGAGTGAATGGTATACGACTGCTGTGGGAAACTAAACTCTGAAAAAGGAGCCTTCTTCTTCTAAACACAAAGAACCTCAGTTGGCCTTCGCCACAGCGAGGCGGACGAAGTTCAAATCCAGGAAATGCGCTGCTGTACAATCAAAGCTTCTCTGACATCCAAAATGATACCCATTAGAGTACCTTATTTACCTTGTATAACGTCTCATTTAGCTATTCTGGGCACCCACTGTTATTTAAACACAAGATATAGATTACAGTGGATGAGGATTCTCTCGCACTTGAATGAGGCATTGTTGACAACTCTGCAATTTTCAGCAGGCAGATCTTTTCTCGCAGGTCATTTCCTACTCTGAGGCCGATGGAGTCCATCATTAGGCGTGTGGATGATGAATTGCGTTCTTCTGTTTCTCTCACAGGGCCAGAATGAGCACTTGCTGGCACGCACGGCATCTTTCTCATCAGCAGGAACAAAAGAGAACGCTGCTCACGATCAATACCGATCATGCAAAATGCAATTAAAGGCTCCGCAGAAACAAACAAGGTTACAAGGTCCGGTCTGTCCGGAGATATGAAGAACAATGGGATAAAAGAGGGCTTGTTAGTGTATGCAGAGCTGCCAGAGTCCGCTGCTACTTTGACCTCATTACTTGGGCTCATGACGAGGGGCGGAGCGGCACAGTTTAATGCGCTCGACAGACACGACCACCCCATGCCAAGAATGGCATGCAGCAATGAGACAGACCCACGCAAACCTTTTGGCCTGAATCCTCAAAAATGTTCATGAAAGAAATGAAATATTACTTAATATTATGCAAGACAATAGCAGAGAGTGGAGGATTCAAGGGGAGTATCTGCATTTCAGCAATGTTCTACTTGCTTGTTATAAGCTTTTGTTTGACCATATTCCATACCATCATGGTGTAGAGGCTTTACACAGGGTTGATGTAACCTCTGCAACACGTGACATTAGTTTTTGAATAACAAGCTTCATTTCAAATGTTGCGTAAAAGTTATGACATTATTACTTTTTCTTTCCAGCATTTTTGTCAAATGAGTCAGATAGAAATGCTGCATGAAGCCAGAGATGTTGAAGACGCTGGGTGGAAAATGAAACTTTGGAACTAAAGCACATTGTGAACTTTTTAAATGCCATCAAACAGTTTGGACGTTGACATGTTTCTTGGAGGACATTCAGTGCACCTTCTGTAAGAACTGAATGAAATACTTTATGTAACTGAAATAATCTAAGCTGAAGGCTTAAACCTCTCTTGGTCTTCATTCAGCGAAGGGCGTTGGCTAAGGTGTCATCAGGTGACCTAAGTGTGGAATGTCGGTAACATGATAAAAGGAGATCTGCAGTATGTGCAGCTCAGTATTAAGTCCTTGTTGGACGATTCCACACCTCACAATTTATGTCCAATGTCAATGTTCATAGCCAATGCAGTGCCCTTTAAGTAGCAAGGCATAAAGTAAGTAGACAATCACCTTTTTATTAACTGTAACGGTAATCTTTCCCCAACCTCCATCCAGTGACTTACTTTAACTATATCTTAGCCATAGTTTATTTCCCATAACCACAACATTCCATTAACTGAACCATACCACAGTTTCCATTAACAGATACTGTAGTAAGCTAAATGTTTTAAAAACGTTGGCATTGACAGTAATCTGGAGTTTTTCCACAATTGTCCAATTACATGGTCAGGTCTGGTCACGTGGTTAGTGCACCTTTGAGCTAACCTTAGCTATACAGATCGGAAAGCACACAAACATACTTTGTTGATCAAATGAAATACATTTTCCTTGAATGAAAACAGAACAATATTGAGAACATTACTTATTTGTAATAAATTGGCAGATGTATACAATTAACATTCAAAGTCTCTAGGTGGGACGCGGTTCTTAGACCTGATGGATGGACCATCAAGCAAAACTGTAATATAAGCTACGTCCCCTGCTAGCTGTGGGGCCAGAACAAGATATCTTGACAGCTCCTGTCCAAGTGTTTTTAGTGACCTTTTATCCAACATTGCCTTTTGACCAACACTTTGATCCATGACAAGAATGAACCTGACCCCTTGACCTTTTCATCCTCACAAGTGGCAAAGCACAAGGGATGGATGGCTGTCAGTCGGTTGGTCGGTCTACACTTATGAAATAAAGTAAAAGTATTTCAACAACTATTAAATGGATTGCCATGAAATGTTGTACATATATTCATAGTCCCCACCTGATGAAGCCTACAGACTTTGGTGAACCCCAGACTTCTAGCGCTATCATCAGGTCAGAATTTGTCCTGTACTTTGGTTTGTGACCAAAAATGTGCAAACGAAACTAGAATAGAACTAACGATATTCCTATCAGCTTACACTATGTGGTTAGTGGCTAATATGCACGTTAACAAGACAAACAAAGAGGATGAACATGGTAAACATTACACCAGCTAAACATTAGCATGAAAGCATTGACATTGTAAACATCAGCGGGCAACCTCCGGTTTTGAAAGGTGAAGCCTCAAAGCTGCATTCTCTCTAGTGTCCACCAGGGGGCGACTCCTCTGGTTCTATAGAAGTCTATGAGAAAATGACTCTACTTCTCTCTTGATTTATTACCTCAGTAAACATTGTAAACATGAGTTTATGGTCTCAATCTCTAGTTTCAAGTCTTCTTCAATACAGCATGATGTTCATTTACTACATTATGGTCCATTTAGAGTCAAACAGACCATAAAGCAGGGGATGCTTTAGGGCGGGGCTACTGTGATTGACAGGTCGCTTTGAACTTTGACCCTTTCAAAGTCTATTCATTTTTGGTCCCCTAAAAATGTCTTATTCAGTTGTACTTAGCACCCCGTCCTCTTGTATAACTTCTGGTTTGACGATGGCTAAAAACGAGAAGGTGACGACCAAGATGCAGCACTCAAGGCTTCAAAACAGTCGTCCACAAAGCAACGGGTGACCTCTCGCTGACTATGTCCACCTCTTAATCACAGTCTATGATAAATATGTTAGCACACTGAACTTAGCATTTAGCTCAAAGCTGTTCCTAAGTACAGCCTCACAGAGCTGCTAGCGTGGCTGTAGATTCATAGTCCTGGTTATACCTTCTTACCTGAAGGCCACAATTTTCACTTGGATACCAGAAATGTCAAAATAATATGGGTATATGGAAATTGAACCTAATTTGGACACTCCATGTGCTCTCGTCTAGTACACCTTCAGGCCAAAATGACAGACGGTATAATCACATGACTACACTGGTAGATTGCCATGAAACGTTTGACTGTTATGACCCACTGGTATTTCCTCTGGAGACACCCTCAGGAAAAACCTGATATTTTTAGCCCCCCTGCCAGTAAGGCTGAAAAAGAATCATTGTTCATTGCATCCGTTCATAACCCCACATCCCATTGTAGGAAGTAATAAAATGGCACCCTTTAGGGGCCACTAGAGGGCCTTTACATGTTCGGTGTCTTAGAGAATATTTACACTCAAATGGAGACCTTCGATGGAGGCGTTACCATCACAGACTGACTATTAATTCTTCGTCTTTGACACAACTGTGCGCTTCATTGATGATGTGATGATCTATTTCAGATGGCTCTCACTCAGCCTGTCTCGGTTTCATGTGATGTTATGAGAACCTCGTGGTTCAGTGCTGCCAAACCAATGTGTGCCACAACGTCACAACCTCAAAGGCCTGCTATGGAGCCACATGTGTTTCTTGTGCGTCGAGTGCCAAATGGAATTGCCATCAAACTGTTTAGCGAGCATAACAGACTGTATTTCAGTCAGACTGAAGGGGCTGCAGTCAACAACATGGATCTCATGATACGCTTTCCCAGAGTCAAGGAATTAGAAATGCTGGCCTTCATGTTGCTCCAAGAAAGCATTATGGGATATCTGACCAACAGCTGACCTGGTAGTCATGCAAGCAAGTGCACATACACACACACACACACACACACACACACACACACACACACACACACACACACACACACACACACACACACACACACACACACATCTGATGGATTAAAATATAATATGCCACAAGGGGAAATTGAAAAGAAAATGTAGTGAATCCTCATATGACGTGCTGTAATAATATTTTGTGAATACTGCTTCGAAGCTTGTTGTGAGCCTGCTGGTACATTCTGTCTGTCAAGTGAAGTAAACGTGGTTGTAATCACATAGCCAATACCTCGGGAGGCTTTACAACACATATAACATGTCAAATGATCCTTTGGCCCTTGATGTGAAAGGAAAAAAGAAAAGCAAAACAAAGTAAAACATAAGAAGCGTAATGCGTCTATAATCAACATTTGTATACCAACAACGGTTAAAGCGATGACATGTAATGTGGAAGGCTTGATTAATGCTGGACGCAAAAGTGTCCTCGTCACGAGTCAGCTCACGTCCGTGCGACCGTATAACCGAGGCTTAAAGCCTTTAAAGACGTCTGGATGTTTTATACTCTGTGCGAGTTTCTCCTCGATGCAAACCAACATTCTCAAAGCTCCTGAAAGTTCTCCGTGTTCTCTGGCCATCCGAGCAGTTAGAACATGTTGCATGTGCACAGACAGGCGGAAACGGCACGGAGTCTCTTAGGCCTTGGGACACTCGCGACTATCGATGCGCAAAGCATAAATCACATTGTGACACTTCCATGCCCCTCAGCGCTGCAGAGTGTTTGATCATCTTTCATCTCGTTGTTTTGGTTTTATGGCCCAAATCTTTTTGTGTAGGTTCACCATAACCCTAACCCTCCCATCGCTCGCATCTAGCTCATGTCAACATAGCTGACTAACCTTATAACATAATAAATAATGAAATTCAAAAATTGCTTTTTGTTTGTGTGTTTGTGTGATGCGGTGTGTAGTATTTGGCGGCATCTAGCGGTGAGGTTGCAGATTGCAACCAACACAAATTTGTCCTGTGTGCCAAGTGTGTTGGAGAACTACTGGGCCGAAAACGTGAAAACGCAAATGGTGAATGTCTATGTGGAGCCAGGGTTTGGTTGGTCCGTTCTGGGCTACTGTAGAAACATGGCAGTGAACAGGAGCCGCTCCCTATGTCGATACAAACAGCTCATTCTAAGGCAACGAAAACTCTACTATTGTGTTGAACTACTGTGTTCAGGTGATTATAAACCAAAGAAAAACCTTTTTTAATAGGACATTCCATTTTTGCCAATAGATCCCCATAGATGCTGCACACTGTTCCTTTAAGGTCAGTATAATCTAAACTGTGTGAGTCGCTCGCTACTGTTAGCCAGCTAACATTGGTTAGGACCATTTCTCCTGTTTTCAGGTTTGCTTTAAGCACTCGGACACCTTTCATCTTCATCTTCGTATGTTTAAGAATCAACATCTTGTCTACAGCCAGCAGCACATCTTATCTGATCAAATCACACCTCACCTTGGTGGGGATCCATTTTCAATAGATTTAAACAGGTACCAATGTAAAACAATATACTGCATTTCTTATAGGGAAGCATTTTATGACAATGTCTTATGTTCCAGTCTTCTCTGATAAATGCACATCAGTGTTCACTGGTTGAACTGTTGAGTTGAGGAGCGAGAAATCATCTGTAACAGAAGAAGGTCACTGGACAGACTGTGGTCCGCCTGTCTGCCTTCTGTGTGTCTGATTTACAACTTTCATATCGTAGTTACTGGCATTCATGGAATGCACTACCCAACACCGCAACGGTCCTCGTTTGCATCATCGTCAAAGGTATTTGGTAGCAGCTCAGCAGCAACAAGAGCATTGTGTATGAGACTCCTGTAAACAAAGAGGCCTTTATCTTTCACGGTTAACTCATGGTCGACATACCGAGATATAGGGCATACATTTGCAAACACAATGCCGCATAACTAAATATCATCACGTCGAAGAAGGGACGGACCGAAATGTGTGGGCCTTTGGTATCAACCCACAGGTCCAGACAATGAACTCCTCCTTTGTGTTTTCCATATGGCTGATGGTGAGTTTCATGTTCACTGCAGTCTCATCAACTATTCTGACTGCGATGGGATCATTTGTTTGCCGTTGGCCTGTTTCCCTTGGCAACACGCCTCTGAAGTGCGGAGACTATTCAAAAGAGGAGAAGTGAACAAAGAGCAGAGGCGACAAGTCAGTGAAACAAAGTCACATGGTCACCTCTCCACCTCAGCCACTCACGTCTGATAGAAGACTGTGGCCCCTAACCTTCAAATAATGAATCCTCTCTTCTCAGAAGGGGTGGATAGCAGCAGAGAGCGATCTATCTACCTCCAGCATTTTGCATTTTACAAGCCTGTTAAGTGCTGGAGTCGCAGAGATAGAAGCTCCTACTGTGGTCTAATCGAATGTTTGTCCGGGCTTGTTTTTAATGGACAGGATATGTGGAAGGACTGTTAACTCTGCCACTAGAGCGGACTGAGAATTGATTGTCTGTTGCACTGAGGCTGACCCCATAAGTCACAGCAGAAAAAACAAAAAGAGACATGACCAGAGAATATTGAATAGACAAATAAGGAGAAAAGGACTTTTCAAATATACACGTGCAGCAGAGAAAGGGGCCGTGCAGCAGCGTGGTTGATTCATTATAAAGAAGACAGTAAAGGTTCAGCAGAGACAGGTGAAAAACAACAGAAAGGATTCAGTTCCTTCAAGAGGAAAAACAGAAGATGGAGATCAATGTTATTGGGATTTGCCTTCAAAATAAAAGCCATGAATGAGTAGCTTCTGAAAATAGGCAACATTGCGTACAGAGTATATTAGAAACGGTATAAGATTAATACTCACATACTGCCTGCAATTATTTGCATCATAGTACTTTTCATTGTTTGGTCTTTTTTCTGTTTAAAGCTGCAACATAAGTTAAGAGAATGTGCAGCTTGTCTTCAGCCTACACCCTTCCCTTCACTATGGTCTCCTTCATACTCTGTGGATGTATAAACACTAGCGTACACCTCTGTTTACAGTTTTTTAGAATTTCATTTTAATATACTTATACTGACTGCAATAATGATCCATCAGTCAATACGATAAAAGGAGGTGGGATGGGATACAAGAGAGCAGAATACAAGGAAAGGCAAGTACAGTATTGCATATGGGTCGATCAGCATTATAACCTATACTGAGCAAAATCCACTAGAAAAGATCTGTTTCGTCCTCAAAAACAAGTCAATTTTAGCAGATGTCAGTTCCGCAAGAAGGTCTACTACGTTCAAATTCAATTCGGCTTTTATTTTGAAATGTCCAGTCGGTAACTCGTTGTTTTAGTCCACAGTAGTTGACTTGACAGAAGAAGAAGTTTTACAGCAGGCGGGTCTGCTCCATGTACTCATCCATGTGTGAATGACGGGGGTGCGTGCGTGCGTGCGTCCGCGGGATAATACAAGAGCGTTCGTGTTTGCGGGTGAAAGAAAGTTGTTTCCTGCGGGACAGCGTCGGTAAGTTCATGAGCCGGAATGTTTGTGCATGTAAATGAAGTTCCATGTTGTCTTCTAACGCGAGGAAGCAACTGAACATGTTGTTCACACAGCATGCTGCTAACGCATCACCTCTTTGACCAGCTGGTGCTTTCATTGTCTGCTATGGTTTGTTTTAAATAGTAAGAAAGTGTCCGTCCGAGTGACAGGTGGAGACATCAGGCGACATGCACGCTGCTGTACATCTTCATTAGGAAAGTAACGTTAAAGGGTGGAGTAACGCGTCTGCGCGTAACGTTCGACAACTTGTGAAAACTCGAGACACGAGGTTGTTTCATTTTATTTCTGAAGTCTGAACGTGGGTCACGGTGCCAGATATCTATATTGTGTTACATGACACCCAACACCGCAGAGGAGACGACGTGTGTCTGTGCGACGTGCGCACCTAGTTCAGCAGAGACCTCCAAACTGCATGGAACATGTTGCTCATTTAAAGTTGCCAAGCACGTCGGTGAAGATGCATAGCAAAATAATTAAGACTTAAGGCCTTGCATATTTCACGACAATATTGTCTTCATTTCGGCATGTATATCACAGCATGCAGCGTTTATTGAAGACATTTAGACTCTTCCGAGTGTCAAGTTATCCTCCGAGCTTTGTCTAATGGACTCAGGAATGGCCTCCCACCAGCAGCTAACCAAATACTAAAATTGACAATATTCAAAGGAAAGTTTCCATGGAGAATTATTTGTTACCTTTCCGAATTTACCGTAGCATGTTGGCGGCTCATTAAAAGTCTTTTCCTGTTCGTAATGTAACGTTCCCTTGGTGAGCAAATCAACTTAAAAATGTAGTTTTTCAAACGGTGTGTGGCGTGGTGAATGCAAACACCCGTCCACGATGTCCACGATGTCCACGATGTCCACACGGATATCTAATGAAGGTGTCCTGCACCCTGCCACGATGTCCACGATGTCCACACGGATATCTAATGAAGGTGTCCTGCACCCTGCCACGATGTCCACGCTGATATCTAATGAAGGTGTCCTGCACCCTGCCACGATGTCCACGCTGATATCTAATGAAGGTGTCCTGCACCCTGCCACGATGTCCACGCTGATATCTAATGAAGGTGTCCTGCACCCTGCCACGATGTCCACGCTGATATCTAATGAAGGTGTCCTGCACCCTGACACGATGTCCACGCTGATATCTAATGAAGGTGTCCTGCACCCTGCCACGATGTCCACGCTGATATCTAATGAAGGTGTCCTGCACCCTAACACGATGTCCACGCTGATATCTAATGAAGGTGTCCTGCACCCTGCCACGATGTCCACGCTGATATCTAATGAAGGTGTCCTGCACCCTGACACGATGTCCACGCTGATATCTAATGAAGGTGTCCTGCACCCTGCCACGATGTCCACGCTGATATCTAATGAAGGTGTCCTGCACCCTAACACGATGTCCACGCTGATATCTAATGAAGGTGTCCTGCACCCTGCCACGATGTCCACGCTGATATCTAATGAAGGTGTCCTGCACCCTGACACGATGTCCACGCTGATATCTAATGAAGGTGTCCTGCACCCTGCCACGATGTCCACGCTGATATCTAATGAAGGTGTCCTGCACCCTGACACGATGTCCACGCTGATATCTAATGAAGGTGTCCTGCACCCTGACACGATGTCCACGCTGATATCTAATGAAGGTGTCCTGCACCCTAACACGATGTCCACGCTGATATCTAATGAAGGTGTCCTGCACCCTGCCACGATGTCCACGCTGATATCTAATGAAGGTGTCCTGCACCCTGACATTATGTGCTGCAGTGTGTGACAAATGCATCTCACGTTTACAGCTGAAGTTGAGTAAATCAACATGTAGTCACATTGTATCACACCCCCAAACACGGGGAACTGTCCACTGTTTGTTCCTTTACTTCTTATTTTGCAAGTTGTCCTGTGCTTTCTAACCTGTCGGTAATGAGGAAGGCTACTTCCTGTGTTTGTGCTCCACACATGGAAGTGAAGGCTAATTAGCGTCTGTTCCCCCTCCACCAAACCTTCAAGATGTGAGGTCAGTGAACCCAGAGGGATTGTAACAGCACTGCTTGATCATCTAATGGACAGAGAGTGGAATGACTTGGATTGATCTTTTTCTTCTTCTTAGATTTGTGGCTCTAAGCGGCTACTTTTTAACTGAATCGGTTCCTTTCGCCAACTATCGGTACATTGTCTTTGTTTTCCCAGATCAGGAATAATGTGATCTGCTGAAGATACTGCTGCGTTGTATGTCCTCACGGGTATGAAAAGGAAATGTTTCCCTTTTGTTCACGTTCCTCCTCTTGGATGCTTTGGTCTCACTCAAGTTCTATCCACATCAGTCAGAATATGGAACAGTTTTTTGACAGATGCTTGAAGGTTTTTGTCCTCGCACGTTGTGCGTTCATGGTATTTACCCATTGTTGCATGCCATACGGCTGCCTTTGCCTCAGTTTTAATAAAACACACACTTCCTTTTCCAACGAAGTTGGACTTATCAGCCTGACCTCAAGGCTCACATAGCCTGAGCTTGCAAAACAAGGAACAGCATTCTCAAACTTTCCTCTTCATGGGAAAAAAACACTATTCATTGTCTTTTTTTTGACGGCAGCATCCGGTAATGTCTGTGCTGATGGTGATTAGTGTCGGTGTTGTTTTAGATGAAGAAATAAAGGGTGAACCCCAGTGGGGTTGGATCAAAGTGACTCTTCGGCCTCCAACCTGTCTGCTGACTTTCCAATAGTCTGTGGTGATTATTTGTGTATAACTATGGCTCTCACAGATGTCTGAACAACCTGCTGCAGTATAATACAATGGCTAACTTGCTCTACCTGCATTAACCGTTATTTTAAAATCTGCCTGACTGGTAGCAATTGGAAGAGTCGTTTTTCACATAAGATATTTGAACATTTCATAGCTGAAAACATAACCGATATAATTTAGTCTTTGTTGTGTCCCGCCCCTCAAACGCAAATTGGCCAATCATAGCGTAGGATCGTCCAGGTACGACCAGGGTCCCACAACTGTCCAGCTGTGCTGCGTAGACTCTATGCAGTTGTTTTCAGGCTGGTGTAGTGGATTTGGAGCTGGTCATGGTTGAACGTGGTGTAAAGTGATACTCCTAACCTGAAGAGGTTGGTGGGAGATGTTTCTACGTAAAAACCTGCAGAGCTAACATTAGCATGATTAGCATGCTGGCATATCAACAACCAGCGTTTACGCCACGTTAGCTGCTGAAGGTATAGTGAATGTTTACGCATGCTGCTTTAGCTTCTTGGTGATTGTAACCATGAATGAAGACCTACCCGGCTTTACAGGCTTTAATATCAACACCTGTGCTTGTCCCGCTTTGGCAAGTGTGCTGTATAAAAGACCCATAGGACACTACAAACATGTTGTCGGACTTTAAACCTGAAAGACGGCTAACGGTCTAAATCTTCTTGCTTCAGTCCCAGTTTGTGCTTTAGGCAGAAAAGGATTTTCTTTTGGATACAAATTCATGAGAAAAACATTCTGTGACGTATGAGCCGTACACTGAAACGCTGTGATTTTTGGCTGGCCCAGATGGAAGTTGACAGTCTTGAGAGAAACATGGGTTCACACACTTCAAGTCAGTTGGGGGTGCTGGGAGAAGTCCGTCTACACAATGATGTCATACTAAAAGCTGTGCAACGTTCATGTTTTTGCTTTAATTTGAATGACCAGGACCATTTATGTTTAATAGTTATTAACAACATTTTACACAAATGTTCAACTTGCCCCTGAAGTTGAAGAGGACTTGGGTTCTGGGCATCCTATTCATATTGTATCGATCAGAAGAGCGGATTCAGAAAACTGAACTTGGATGATTCGCTCTGATCTGTGATGTTTGTGCCGTTTTGCAGGACGTGAACATTGTATCGATAAATGACCTCATCCTCGTGTCTCCTCCTCACCATTTATCCTCGACCTCGGTGGAAGTGGTCGTGAGGTTGAGGAAAGATGTGAGGGGGAGTTCATGAAGACTTAGGAAAAGACAACCGCGCTGCGAAGAGAATCCGACCGCGTTCACGGCAGATTTATTTTTTAACCAGCTTGATTTGTAATACATAGAAAAGGAGTACAGGGACAAACGGTACAGAATCACACCTCAGAGGGATGTTTTTAGTTCATCCATCGTGTACTAACGCAAAGTATTGTATTCCTTTCATAAAGGATGGTCCAGGGTTCCTTATGCTAAAGGGGATAAGAAAGGAAGCATTGAAGCACCTTTCCTTGGCATTTAGAGAATTCAAGCTGCTCCTATCATAGAGACGTCTGGTCAGTTAGGAAACTAACTGACTGCCACTTTGAGATGTTTGCTGTCTATCCAAAATGTTGGTCCCTGATCTCGATGGGAGACATGTCCACTGTGGTGTAGAGCTTTAAGTGACATCTACAAACCAACCAATGGTATATTGTCTGAAAAGCAACATTGTAAACACCCATAGCATTATGCACATGGGTGTCCTATGACCAGGTCCTATGTCAGTAAGTTGGAACAAACAGCACCGCGGCCGAGGTTCGATATTCTCTCTGAGCGCTGCTACTCACCAGGCGTCTCATCAGCACATAACATGAACACGAGTCACCGACCAGTGCACTTGTCTTGTGAGTGTTCCCAGGGTCTCCACCTTGTGTGTGTCGGTGGGAGAAACCGCCAGCAGAGATTAGTTGCATAAGCCTGCCGGGGCGTTACATCATTGTTTTGGGGGGGCCCCCGGTCCGGAGAGCTGGGGCTCGTGGGCTTCAGATGGGTCCGCTCCCTCCCACGGAGGAGGAGGAAGGGGGGAGGGGGGGCCTGGGAAGCTATTAGAAGCAGATGCTCAGTGAGTGAGTGAGTCTCTCCTGCTGGCTCAGTGCTGCACATGAAACCAGAGTCCACCTGTAACATGCATGTGGCTTTTGTCTCTCAGCGTTTGCTGATTAGCTGACGGATGTTGGAAGTATGGCTTGGTTGGCATGACATCAAAACGGGGGGGGGGGGTCCCATGTAAAACAGGAATGATTTATAGGTCTATAATCCTCAAAACAACCCGCCTCTTGTGTGTACCGCCAGTAAATCAATTAAAAAGGAAGAAACACTTTGCAGTCAAGACTCGATTTGAAGTTAAACTCTGTTTACTTTGAAGAAAACAAAAGGAACATCTCTGTGATTTGGAGCAATGGAGGCCGTGAAGATATAAAGCCTGTTAGCCTGGACCAGCGTGCCGTTTCGTGGCTGTGTGACCTTTTGGCTTTGCGGCGGCCATATTGTGTGTTCCAGATCACCAGTTTGTGAAAACAAGCTCTCCAGTAGCCCCTTCTTTAAGACCTCCCAAAGTGCTTTCTTCTTTTAAAATCTTTTTATTGATTTTGCAAATACTTTAGACCGAGAGGTAGAACAGCACTACCCCCAACAAAGTTGGGATATACAGGATATTACATTCAGTGTCTTGGAGGTAGTGTAACTGACAAACTGCCACTGAATTCAGAAATTCAACGAACAAACTAACAAACATCACTCTGAGGAGGTACGGTATGAAGATCGATTCAACCAGAGACAGAAGATCCCAGAACGACAACCACAATAACATCAACACACATTTTAAATAAATAGAAATCAAGACAAAGAAAACTAAAATAACAAAAAGGAAAATAAAAAGGGGGGGGGGGGGTCTGTTAGTTCACTCTTTGGATTGCAGCATCGTTCAAATAGTTCATGAAAGGTCTCCAGGTCTCTTCGAAGGATTCACTGGAGTCTCTGAGTGATTTCAGATCTCTATTAATCATGTGACGGCGGGAGAACGTGTTTCCACTTGAGTAGTATGAGGCGTCGAGCTGAAAGTGTCCTAAAGGCCCTCAGGATGAGGCCAAGATCAGGTACTTCAGATAGTGCTGTAAGCGGTTCGGGGTCAAGTTCTACACCCAGTACTGTCCCAAGTGTATTCAATATTTGATCCCAGAAATCTTTGAAATTTGGGCACGACCAAAACATATTCTTGGTATGGTTGGCAGGTGACTGTTGGCACCTATTGCAGCTGTCATTCATATTCGGGTAGATTTTAGCCAGACCGGCGTTTGTGTAGTGTACACGAAACAAAAGCTTTCACCAAAGTGCTTCTTTAAGAGCATTTGTGAGGCTCAGATAGTCTGTCAGTCTGGATCTTCTGTTGGTGATTTGAATCCTTTCATCGGCCTGTTGGCAGAGAGAAGGAACTGCGCCGAGATTCCGATTGACTCTGTGGAGTGATGGAGCTCGGGGATTTCAGAATGACGCATATGTCAACATTTGGTGAAGTGATCGCTGCTGGTATCGATATATGCAAACCCGGTTCTAATTATTAGTGGAAATGATAGCTTGTTGCCACTTTATTATCATTCCTGATACTATTGGGCAATATGGATAGAATTCCTCTATCATAGGACCCAGAGTTCTGTGATCTGGATCTACTACCAGGGACCCGTTGTCTCATGATCTATTCATGGCTATGTGGAGAAACATAATAATATTTAAAGTTGTTTATGTGGGATTCATTCATTACAGCAAATAAACAATAACCATTAATAATGTACAGTTCATTATTGGCAAGGACTTGGGCTTTAAATGTGAGTTGTAACACATTGTCCTCATTTAAGTGTGTGTGTGTGTGTGTGTGTGTGTGTGTGTGTGTGTGTGTGATTGAATTAAATACAATACACACAAGCTGGAGCACCCAGAAATATTAAAAGTGGATAGCTGCTGTGGTATGAATGGTATATATTTTCATAGCGCCCACCCATACAGAAGGGGGGGGGGGGGGGGGGCAGCATTCTCCTCACAACTGTATTGCTACAGGCCCACTAGCTTGTGTATGGTGGGTATAGTTGCTGATGGAGGTCACAGAGACAATGCGGCGGTTGATGTGTGAATCACTCTAAAGGTTTGCTTCACTCATTCATATTCATATTTTTTTTTAATGTGAAAATAATCATCAGTAGATGTTGACTCACTTCTCTGCACCCAGTCAGAAGGTATCTTTTATATATATATATTAGGGGTGCAACGGATCACAAACCTCACGGTTCGGTTCGGATCACGGTTCTTGAGTCACGGTTCGGATCATTTTTCGGATCAACAAAGAAAAGGGGAGGAGTCAAATATAACTTTGCTTTCCATTTATTAATTAAAGAACTTCAAGAACACTTAAAGAAAAGAACTTTGGGCTATAGTCTTACATGAAAACTAAAATATTGAAGATGTCCAATTTGAAATGAAATAAATAAATACAATTAAAACATTCAAGAATATTCAATTCTGTTTAAGCTCAACATGAGGTATGTTGATGCCCTCGTCCTTTGATCAATATTGAACGAATATGTGAGCTAGCTTCACTGTTTACACTGAACTGAACTGATCGGCAACAACTTGGGTCTGTGTTTACTTCCTGTCAGGTTATGTCATTCAAATACACAATAATGTTCACATTACTGTGACATTGTTCAAAAAGATGAGAATATCTCCATTGTCTGGGAGAGGGTCGACCTTTCTGTAGTGACTGTTACTACTGGGCCTGTCTAGCTTCACTCTGATGCTTCTGTCAGCACCTGCACCAGGTGTGTGTCTGTGTGACTCTCACAGAGGGGGCGTGTCTGCAGCACCTGTCTGTGTGACTCTCACAGAGGGGGCGTGTCTACAGCACCTGTCTGTGTGACCCTCACAGAGGGGGCGTGTCTACAGCACCTGTCTGTGTGACCCTCACAGAGGGGGCGTGTCTACAGCACCTGTCTGTGTGACTCTCACAGAGGGGGCGTGTCTACAGCACCTGTCTGTGTGACCCTCACAGAGGGGGCGTGTCTACAGCACCTGTCTGTGTGACTCTCACAGAGGGGGCGTGTCTACAGCACCTGTCTGTGTGACTCTCACAGAGGGGCGTGTCTACAGCACCTGTCTGTGTGACTCTCACAGAGGGGGCGTGTCTACAGCACCTGTCTGTGTGACTCTCACAGAGGGGGCGTGTCTACAGCACCTGTCTGTGTGACTCTCACAGAGGGGGCGTGTCTACAGCACCGGACTATGAATCACTCCTCCGTGGTGAAAGCGGTCACAGTCTTTTCCTTGTCGTATGTCTTTCTTTTTAAATAACGCCTACATACCGTAACGGTTTTGTCCACCACCCTTATTATCCGTCATTATACTTTACAGGGAAGACAAAATGATCCCAAACTTGTGACTTAAATGACCCGGGGGCTTCTGGAGTTCCTCCGCTCGCCGTGACTTTCACCGTTAAATGCTTTTAACCTGCTCCGTTCACGTGAACACATGCTTTATATCTGTTCACTGACACTCTGCATTGATATTCGGGGACTTTTTACTTGTAAAGGAACAGCAGCAGTAAAACTGTATTACACACTATGATGATTACACTGTAAAAAAAAAAAAAAAAAGAATACTCAATTGATCCGCGGTTCACGAGTGATCCGAACCGTGAGGGGTGATCCGAACGGATCACGGATCGACCCGTGATCCGTTATACCACTAATATATATATATATATATATATATATATATTTATTTAGTTTTGTTTTCAGGACCAGGTGGCGTTCAGGGACCCTGGAACGTCTCAGTTCTTCCGTCTTAATGGTCATCTTGTAAGTCCATCAGCTGAGTGCCTCCTCTCATAAACACACATTCTTCTCTTTGTTTGTTGGGACACAAAGACGCATCACCTGCAGCCAAGAGGACACCGTGTGCATCACTGAGCAGCGTGGCCACTGACCCCAGGACAGGAAGAGGAAACGGCCTCTTCCTGTCCTGGGGTCAGACATGAGCCGACCGCTCTGTTCGCTGCTTCACTTCCACCAGTCACTGTAACCATTTGTCAGTGACATCATGTGTTGCTATGATGAGGTGAATCAACAGACCCTGCTTGTGTTGACAATGCAAAACTCTTCGCCATGGTAACCGCTTATTGCGTGTTATAGATATTATAGTTTTTGATTTGACATCAGTTATTTATTTGAGTAGTTTTGGACTTCTTAGTGTGGTTTTGGTAGTATTGCTTTAAGCAAATGTTTACTTAAAGTTAAGGCTCCATTCTACTTTTAGTCTCTTTAAGAGGGGTCGTATATATTTATGATATAATAAAGAAACCTCGGATCATAAAGTCTTTTTAGAAATCGTTTCATCCACTTTCAGTGCTTTGTAAAATGCCCTATCAAGAAACGGTCAATAGTCGTACAAAGATACTTTATCTCTATTTTATTTGTTTACAGTTCTTAGGTTTATTCGTGCCTTGAACTTGCCAGGTTGCACATTTAATCACAAAAGCTGTTGTTGGTCCTACGGGGCTGCCAAATGCATTCGTCTATTTTAACGCTCTTTGGTGAAATTATAGAAGTAAGATGCTCAAAATACCGTTTTGTGTTGTCTTTAAAGAAACAGTTTGACATGTTTGGATGTACACATAATCCTAAGAGTTGTTTGAGAAGATCAAAACCCGTCTGTGCGATAACTAGAGTGGTGAAAGAAGTACTGAAATCCTTTTAGTAGAAGTACCAATATGACAATGTACAGATGCTATTACAAATCATAGATACACATTTAAAATCCCACTGAAGGTATTAAAAGCAAAATAAATTTAAAAAAGTATCAGTTTAAAAAAAGTATCTTTAACTGTGTAATGTAACTAGTAACCATAGCTGTCAAATGCATCTAGAGGAATAAAGGATCAAGTTGCATGTTCTTTGCATTGACTGTATATAAGAAGGTTCTTTATTGTCATGTGCACAACAATTACAGAGAAGCAGTGGTGGGCGATGAAAATCATCTCCGGCTGCCTCCACCAATGCTCATTAATTATGTATAAAAAGAACATCACGCAAGCAAAAAAAAAGAATCTGAAGACATAAAATAGTGCAGAGCTTAAAATATGCGGTGAAATATACATGCATAAATATTAAATTAAATGTAGTGGAGTAGACGCCATAATGTTATAGAGAGCTAGAGCTAGGTGTCGCTTGGCTTAGTTTAGCTTAGCTTAGCTTAGCCTAAAGTCTGCAAACAGCTAGCCTGGTTCTGTCCTCAGTTCTGAAATAGACCTACAGGCAGTGGAGCTGGTGGAACATGTTCTAGGTAGGGCTGTGCCACATCCAATCAATTTCAGCAAACATCCCAGAATGATT
The DNA here is from genome assembly GCA_032191485.1 of Leptoclinus maculatus. Classification (NCBI taxonomy): domain Eukaryota; kingdom Metazoa; phylum Chordata; class Actinopteri; order Perciformes; family Stichaeidae; genus Leptoclinus; species Leptoclinus maculatus. Next base: position 16,017,918 of record JAVDOI010000013.1, read on the forward strand.
TAATGCAAACAAATTAAGGTATCAAACACGTATTACTACTTTACAGTTAAATATTTAACATTCATTCCAACACGAAAAAAAGCAGTAAATAACACTTTCACAAACACGTCAGGACATCTTATTAATGTCACCCTCACAGGGAATTCAGTATAATATAATATATATATCATATAATAATATTCAGTGTAATATAATAATATAAAACACACACACACACACACACACACACACACACACACACATATATATATATATATATATATATATCCATTTCTCAGGTGCTTCATGTCCCTCACTCACTAACTGTCCATGCTGGTTCTGTCCCCGTTGTTTTAAAAAGCTAAATAAGTTATTATCATGACGTCATCCAGCGAGTCAAACCTGTCTGGTGTACAGCTAGTAGAGAAGCTTCATGTACTGCTTCTCTTTCCTGCTAGTCTGCTGTCTGATTGTGAGGTCAGGCTGATCTGGGATCAGCTCTTTCAGTAGTTTCTCCTCTCAGTTCTCCTCTCAAACGGGTCTTGGAGGAGCAGTGCTCTCCTGTAGAGACTAGTCCTGACGAGAACGCGCAGCTTGGGGCAGAACGAAATCTGCCCCAAGCTGAATCTATTCGAGGACGCTGATTGGCTAAATTGTATGTCACTCATTTATATCTTTAGTCAGCATTAAAGCATCATTGGCTAAACTGCTTCATAGACCCGCCTCTTTGGGGCAGTTTCTCCAGCGCCCCAGCAGCTGAGACGTGCACACGAGGAGAGGACGAGCAGGAAAAGCATCTATTTACCGCAGATATCATATTTTACACATATTACTGGGTGATTCCATGTTTCAAAAACACAAATATTGTCAATTTGTATAATTTATTATTATTATAATTTATTTTATTTTTTATTATTTGTAGCTCAAGGGGGGGCGGCGCCCTAGCGCCCTCTATGGACCAGCCGCCACTGCCTACAAGCAAAGGTCAGCTTCAGTAGCTACTACCACAGCTAGCTAGCCGTTTCCTCCTGTCTTCATGCTGAGCTATGCTAAGATAGCTAGCTCTCTGCTCTGGCTCCCTAATTAATGTGCAGCTATGAGTCCGTGTTTCCCTACCATTGCATTAGGGGGGCGCCCCCCCCCTGAAGGTCAAGTGAATTTAGTTTAATTGTATTTTCTATACAGCTTCAGATCACAACAGAAGTCATTAAGGTTCCTATAGAACAGGTCTACACGTGTTCTTTTATTAAACACACTAAACCTGTTATTGATCTGATCTACAGACGACATGTCGTTTCTGTCTCTACGTGGTCGCGTTTACGTCTCTCTGCTCTCTGTAGCGCGCACGGCGGAGTTCCCCCCCGATGCTCACGCAGACACGCGCACACACACAGACACGCACACACACACAGACACGCACAGACACGCACACACACACAGACACGCACACACACACACAGAGACACACACACAGACACAGACACAGACACGCACGCACACACACACACAGACACGCACACACACACACAGACACGCACAGACACACACACACACAGACACACACACACACAGACACAGACACGCACGCACACACACACACACACACACACACACACACAGACACGCACAGACACACAGACACACAGACACGCACACACACACAGAGACACACACACAGACACACAGACACACACGTGCGCGCACACACAGGTGAGCACACCAGCGGACAGAGAGCGCGCTTCACTAAGTACAGGAAAGAGCCCTGCCCCCCCCCTAAAGTCCAGTCACCTCCAGATGACAGGTTTTGACCCAGCCTGGCTGTCAGAGGGGAAATACTCCCCCTGGCTGTACAACACTGATCTTAGTAAGTAAGTAAGTAAATACATACATTACATACATGCATACATAAATATCAAGAGGCTGGAGATGTTCTTCCAGAAGTCCAGAGAGATGAACTGCAGTGACAAACTGCACACTTTGTGGATAATCGTCATAAAAAGAAATGTTACGATGTTTAGTTCAATGTACAGTTCAAATAATTGTTCAGTTGTTATATTGACTGCTGTCATTAAATGAAGCACATGAACGCCATGATTCCGTTAAGTGTTTGTGTCGGTGTCCCCCCCCCCCACCCAAAGCTGTAAACCTAGAGGAAACACAGAGTGGTATCAATGTACTCATTCAGCTCTCAACAACAAAAGCCGATAGACATATTCCCAAACTGCCAATCTCTTTCTTTAACGATGGAGAGGCCTCTCAGCATTGTAGCATCAACGTTCCCCCACAAAGGTCAGTTGTTTCTATAGCGCGTTATGTCATCATGCCGCCGGCATCGTGGACGGGCTTTTCTCAGATTTGGTGCGGGTATATATCGAGCATCCGCGCCACTATACGACCAATTTGTGCCGGTGTCAGCTGTCCCAGAGCAGAGGCAGTGATGTGGGCAGTCCACACTGATAACACAGTCCTCTAATATTAATAATCCAACACCCTCACTGGCACGGATGCACACACTTTCTGCTGTGTGTGTTGTATGTCTTTGTAGATACTAGAAAGATTCGACCTCAGCAGCTGTTGTGTTGACAGAATCAGCAGTGTGTTGTACACACAAAGGCTTGAGTGGTAGAGTCATTGATGGACTTTGATCCACTCACCAACATGATTATTCCTACTTCACAAACTAATACTGTCACAGCAAGAAGCCAGGTTCTGGTCCAGGGGGGTGGGTTAGACCTGGACCACCAAAGTAAACCCACTCAGGTGACTCTTTTTTGGGCCGCTCAGAGCTCTTTTGTGACGCGTGTCTTTGGTGGGACTAATCACACCTTTATTGTCCTAACCTTTAGCATATTGTGGCGAATAGGAAAAGGAATCCCGTTGGCACGGGACGTAAAGAAACGTGTTGCAGGGTTTTGCAGTATTTAATGGAGTCTCAGCTTTGTGGTGATGGAGCTTTTTTAACAAAAGCCCAGCTCAGTCGCACTTCTGTGGAGGAGGAGAAAACAAACGTGTAAAGATGTTCACATTCACACACATTGAATATCCATCACAGTTTACAGACTAATTCTTTGTTCTACCACACTTTCCATAATTGTGTGCACAGAGGAATGAGGGGTTGTTGTTTCTGGTGCGCTCATTGTTATTTTTACGTCTCCGGTATGACGTGGCTTTAGATCAGCGGTTCCCAAACGTTTGACTTGTGACCTCTCAAACTGAAGTTGTAGAACACTTCCACCAAAGCCATTCTTTTTCACTTTGGCCCCAAAAAGGAAAAAACTCAGTTTTGTGTAACAGAAATTGAGGCTTTTTTCATATCCCTCCAATCATCCTCAACCATCCAGCCTGGTGTCTGTTTCTTACCAACGGACTGCTTTCTTTTTTAACATGTTGCCATGTTCCCCAATCACAGCAAAGGGTGTCATTTCAAACTGGTAATCCTATTTTTGTTCCCACAACTTTCCCAGTTTCACTTTGATTTCCGTATTTAAATATCTAAACTGTACCACCATGAAGGCTCTGTTGATTATAAGATGCTCATTGTGTTCTCTTCTCCAGAGAGTGAGTACATCGTTACCATAACCCATATGAAACGACGACCAAAACTACAAAAAGCTTCCTGCTGTTTGCCCAAACTTACTCCTTAGCCCCCTGAACCCCTCATGACTCGACACATCACCGAATCCACCCACGTTGTTCCTTCCACAAATAAGAATCATGCGTGTGCTGCGTGTCTGCTGCACACACTTATAAGCTAACGATTGTCGACAGTTACCCATCGATCTAACGGTGAAGTGCGTTTTTCCTACGTCCCGCCTCGCATGCGTCAGTGAAAGATTCACAGTCGGGTCTCTGAATGAGTTGGACGTGACTCATGCTGAAACGGGATACTTCACAATGACTCAAACAGGGGTCGCTAACAGGCTGTAGTTTCATCTGATCGGCAGCCCTGATGCTATCGGTCGCGTGCCGGGAGGGCGCTGGGTTTAATCATCCAGTAGAAAAGTGTCTGTTTGGCCCGCGTCTGATCCCAATAACAGACCCTGACCCAGCCCAGTGTGTGAGGTCACCATGTTGGAGTCATCATGGAGTGCCGAAGTCTGACTACGTGAACACACACACACACACACCTGGTGCCGCTCGTCATTGTCCCTGGTCCGATGCCACGCTGGAGCTAAGAGCCTGCTGCCTTTTATGGTCAAGCATGCGGACAGAACGGCCGGGGACGGTAGGAGTTGAGCGGCTGCGGGTGTGTACACAATATTTGCATCCACGGCCGCGTAATCCTACCATAAAGGAGTGCACGAGGAGCACCTTTACGCTACATATGGTCTGTAAACATGACAATATTAATCCTCCACGGAGCTGAAAGAGCCCCGTGTTGTATCTTGAGTTGGTCTTTGGCCCTTTTTTCGGCCACATGTACTCGCTCTGTTCCTGGAGGGTTACCTTGGGCCTCGCTCTACTCGGGACCGCTGTCGGGCTTGACGTGATAAACAGCTTCGTTTGCATGGTTTCCAACACAATAATGACTGAAATGCTCTTGAAAGTGTTCTCATGGTCCTTCAGTGCTACATCTGGACCACATTGCTCATTTGACCTGGTCCCTGTTCTTCTACACCGCTGTGTTGGAGGTTTCTCCCTGACCACGGCTATTGACCTTCAGCCTTTCACCTACAAGCAAGTGCTCATGTTGTCCTCTAACTTCCTGTCTGCACTGGCACTGGGAATGTGTAGGTTGTGTAGGTTGCTTGTGATCACCTTTTCCTGCATTTCACTTCTATTAGTAGCCAGCAATAGCAACCGGAAGTTAAGAGACAACCGGATATGGAATAGCATCAATCTTTAAAAGCTTACAGTGAATTTAGGTTTTTCAGGATGTCCTGAAAGCTGCATTCATCAATGTTTGTTTTCTCTCAACAATGAATCGAATAAGTGTGTGCAATGCAAAAGGGTTATCTAGGAAATACCCGAGTCATGGATAGTTAAACTTCCCCCTCAGCACTACACAACTGAGAAAACCTCCTCATCAACCCTGTTCACAGCAGTAGCTGGGTCCAGCATTCTGCCCTCCTGTGAGTTCTGTAAAGAACAAATGCATCGTAGACAGAAAAACTAAAGTTTGTAGGCTGCAGAAAATGTATCGTCGTAACCGTCACGTGACAGAAGACTCCATAGCTCCAGGTTCATGCTGATGTTGCCACTATGTGTTTAATGCAGCTTCAGTGTGTTTTGTAAATTACTCGTATAATTGAAAGCAGACTTTAGGAGCCACGAACTGTCATTTATCTGCCAGTAGTTTCAGTAGAGAGCTCTAGCGCTCCATTGTGTAATGGCTCCTCTCTATTTTTTTTTTCTCCCAGGTTGATAAAAAACCATGGAGCCTTGGAAGTATGTGGTCAAAAAAAGTGTAACTTTCAGGATACAGTTTAGTAGAAGTCATGCTCCATCGCCTTTTATCTCAGTATTTTGAATATTGCTTGCAGACACTTTGAAATAGACTGTCTTCAGTTTCTTATAGTCAGCCGTCAAGTCTGATATATAGCGTGGCCTGTTTGACCTCCGACCTGGAGGAAAACTATCCCTCAAACTGTCAGAGTGATGCAGCACCGCCGCTCATCTGCCGCGGGACGTGGAATAATGTTTGCGACCGCTCTTGTCGGTTACGGCCGTTGGTGTTCGGCCATGTGGGAGAGTTGTTCCCCTCTGGTTTACTGTCCCTCTGTTGGACTCATCAGGGCCGCTGGAAAGAATAAAAAGGAATCCCCCCCCCCTCTCCTATCTCTGCTGGGTGACTCGGCCCAACTCTCCCCCCCCCCTGCCCTCCCACTACTTCGTCCTCATTAGGACGGATTCCCATCATCATAATGTCCGTCAGCGCTGTCTGACACACTCCAGGTGTACGCCCCCCCCCCCCCCCCGTTATATATCCTTGGCTGGGATCCCGGTTGACCCTCCCCCAGATTCCAGGCCGACTCCCTCCGACTGCCTTAACGAGTTAAAGCCAGTGTGGGCGCCAAAACCCACCCCTGTGGTTTTGTGGGCCGTGGCTACTGGTGAGCCCTCCAGTCTGGTCATGTGACTCCTAGTCCTTTCCAGTCCTAACCCTCTGGCTGTCTCACTCGTCTTCTCTACTATGTCCTCGCCATCTCCTGCCCCTGCTGCTGCTGCTCAAGTAGTTCTGACCGTGGTTACTAACTTGGACGGGAGATAATCTGCTCCAGAAGGAACGACGTGAAGCTATGAAAGGTACGGTCCCTTCCTCATCTTCAATTAGCTGTCTCTGCTCTCTGCAGTGGATGTGTCCGCTCATTAATGCGCTCTGAAAGCCTGTTCATCCGCCCGCAGTCTGGGTGGCAATTTGGCGGAAGAAAAGGGGGGGTCTGGTTTGTGTCACGGCAAGTGGTAGACGAGAGGTGGAATAAGGTGAGGAGACTGGAAAAGCTCCTGCACCTCTACTCCCTCCTCCCAGTCTTCTTGTCTCATGTTCCCCTCTCTTTCTGTTCCTGGTGCTGTGCTTCAATCACACCCGTGCACCCTCTTCTACTCCCCATTGCTTTTCTACTTTCTCTCACCCACTGACCTCTTTGTCGGCTCCGAGGCTCTTATCTGCTCTGTGGCTGCAGAACGACACCTCCACCTCGTGTGTGTGTGTGTGTGTGTGTGTGTGTGTGTGTGTGTGTGTGTGTGTGTGTGTGTGTGTGTGTGTGTGTGTGTGTGTGTGTGTGTGTGTGTGTGTGTGTGTGTGTGTGTGTGTGTGTGTGTGTGTGTGTGTGTGTGTGTGTGTGTGTGTGTGTGTGTGTGTGTGTGTGTGTGTGTGTGTGTGTGTGTGTGTGTGTGTGTGTGTGTGTGTGTGTGTGTGTGTGTGTGTGTGTGTGTGTGTGTGTGTGTGTGTGTGTGTGTGTGTGTGTGTGTGTGTGTGTGTGTGTGTGTGTGTGTGTGTGTGTGTGTGTGTGAGAGAGACAGGTGGGAAGAGGTTATGTTTGGCAAGAGGAAGAGGCTTTGATCTGAACCGCCGTGGCACATCTGGATGCTTACGGTGCAGTCTGGGAGAGCACAGCTTTGGTGAATGGGTTTTTGGGGGGGCCGTTTGCTGCTTAGCTAAAGCTCGCCCAGTTCCCTTTTTGTATTTGTAATTTGATGAATTTTAGGGTTGCAGGAGAACGTATAGTGTCTGCTGCTTTGAATGCTTTTTTGCAAAAGGATTAAGCAATTATTTGACTTTGGTTGCATTGCTTATAATGTTTTGAATAAGCAATGCAACCACTTTTTTATTCATGGGTTCTTCTGAATCCACTATTGCTGTTGATCCTGAGGTCTCATAAAAACAAATAACTGTCAAAAAAGAGGCAGACTTCTCTTAATAAATATCTGTCTTTCTGTCTGTTTAATTGGCGCCGTCGGTTCATCGTGCTCAGTGCTCCGTGTCATGAAACGGTCCCGGTCGGGTCTGAATCCGTTCTCTCTCTCTGAGACTCCTCCACGTCCTGCGTTCATGGGTGTACAGAATATTCCGTTCAACCAAAAGCTGCTGAGAGTGAGTTCCGCCTGCATGGCCGACTCTCATCAAAGCGAGGCAGTGAAGGAGAGGGGTTTTAATGGTACGCATATTTCCAGTTTTTCCTGCATCCCGGGACATTGTTGTGGTCTGTCTGCAACTGTTTATGGAAAAACAGGAGGCGAACTCTTACGCCCTCAGTTGCCTGTGTTGTGCTGACAGCTTAGTGTGGTCGGGAGGCATGTTGGCAATCAACATCCAGCTCTTACCGAACGACGGGGCTAAATTGAAATCACGTTCGCTCCGACCTTTCCCCGCTGGCTTTGGGGTAGAACTAATGTTTCTCCTCTGCTAATTAGCCCGGGAGCGGCTGAACCCCGTCGCTTTCAAAAACCTAATTCAAAGCACAAAGGCCCTGCTGAAGAACCTCAGGGGCCCGGCCCCCGTGCCCAGACCTGCTCTCATAAACCAGCTCCAATGAATCATTTGAAAGGCTTTACCTATTTACGCAGCCATAAACAAATGGGTTGGTGTGAACTCTTGAAGAATACGTTGGTGTGAGGACGATCAGAGGCCACTGAGGTGAACATTAAGGTTGTGCCTGCTTGTCCACACTAGATGGTGCTCTTTGCTGCGATACTCAAAATGTTCATCTCTGACAGTGAGTGACAGTTAATATGAGTCTGTAGACTAATATCCACAGGAAAACCCCCAAACATTAAAAGAGAACTCTCTGCCTCGTCCTTTATGTCCCCCTCGTCCCTTGTCCCTCTGCTTGGCAGTGTCCCAGTGTGTCCTTTTGTTAGGTGGCCAGCTGAAACGGAGCCTCGTCCTTATCTTTGGGCCTTTTGTGTGTGTGTGTGTGTGTGTGTGTGTGTGTCTGTCTCTCTCTGTGTGTGTGAGTGAGTGTGTGTGATTCCCTTCCTTCCTCTCCATCTGTCCGGTGTCCCTCACTGTGCTTTTGAACCCCACATGTGTAGTGCAGCATGATGAATGAGACGTTTGTGTGCCTGTTGAACTCAGTACCTTCATGTCACTGTTCAGCACTAGTGGACTTTGTTTGGTTCGATGTCCACAGAGAGGATTACACCCTGCATGCCTCAAGTCAGACTGAGCCATTGTTGTTTTTACTACGACGCTCTAGTGTCTCTGCTGCTACTTCCTTGTGGTGGGCCTTGTCCCATGGGCTACGAGTCCCATGGGCTACGAGTCCCATGGGCTACGAGTCCCCAGCTAGTAACGGGTCTAATAACATGTCATTTAAAACACCAAACGCTGACGGAATCAAAGACCTCGTATATCTGCTCGGATGTGTTTACTGTTTACCGTCCGTCCAGTCCAGTCTCGTGAACAGGATATTTCAGGAACGCCTTCAGGGACTTTCTTTAAATTTGGCACAAACGTCCACCAGGACTCAAGGACGAAGTGATATGATTTTGATGGAAGGTTAAAGGTCAAGGTCACTGTGATCTCATGTCAGTCTTGCGATACCTCCGGAAGCGTCCACCTGGACCCGAGGACAAAGTGATTTCTATTATGGTGGTCAATGGTCACCCTGACCTCACAAAACACGTTGTGGCTATAACTCAAACATTGTTATGCTGATTATGACAACTTCACACTAATGTCTAAGAGGATAAAATGATGAAGTGGTGACATTTTTGGACAGACGTGGAGGTAAACTGCAACGTGACTGCTCGGTGGAGGCATACAACCGCCAGGTCTTAATTCTACTTCAGATTATGAAACCAACAGTTCATAGCTAATGAACTGACTCAATAAAGGGAATCTGAAACACTTTTCACAGTTATTGTTTATCAAACGTCAGGCTTTTCTGGAAGGGTCTGTCTGTCTGTGATTGGTCCACAGTTTGTTTGTGTTGGGTTGTGATGAGGGATTATTGGGTTTACAGCTGATTTGACCCCAGAGACCCCAGACGTCTAGTTCGGAGAGATTGAGTGCTATCGAAACCTTAATATGTAATTCCTTGAATGGGTTTTCCCACTGGATTCAATTTGGAACACTTTCCATGAAAACAAGTTGCATTACAACTTCACCATGTAAGGGGCACTCCACGCATTTCACACAGCTTACTGGTCATGCAGAGTCCTGCAGCATGTGGAGAGTATGACGTGTTTCTCAGGGGCAGCTTTCTTACGTTCTAGAAAACAACCCGAGTGATGTCATCGGGGTTATTTCAGTTGGGGCTTGGAGACTCCACATTTCTAACATACAGCCTGCGTTACAAACTGGGCATGTGGGGTGTGAGGAGCGGTCCTTTCTAATGTAGGGGTGCAACTCATTGTAACCTTCATGAATAGTTTTTAAATAAGGTAACAAGTAGCCCAGGTTTTATTTTGAGATTTGCTCTGTAGTCTTATTTACAGCCAAAACCTTTTGTACTTTAAACAAACAAACAACTGTCGTTATAGGACCGATTATCACATGTTTAACTGAGTCTTTGATGATAGACTTATCATTTGTGACCATATCTGTTGAATTAGGACAGATCTAAAACAGCCGTGGTTGTCTGTACCTCAATGCCAGAATATTCAGGAGAACTTGGACTGTTCAATGACCGTTAACTTCTGATACAGTCCATCAATTACAGCGTTTGAAGATAACGACATTTGAAGGCCATCTTCCTTCAGCTCTGTCTTCCCACTGCCCCCAGTTTGATTGGCCTCATGACGCCACTTGTCGCTGTCGTCATTTGAGTGATCTGGCCCCCGACGGAGTGGGAAAGCACCGTTCTAAATTTACCAACCGCCCGCCCCGCCCCTCGGGTTCATGCCTACCGTGGACCTAGCCCCAACACATGCGCCCCCAAAGGAGGGTTGTAGATAGAAAGTGGGTGGGGGGTTGTGGGTGTGAGCTGGCCGGGGCCCGCGGACCAGTCTATCTTTATGTCCCAGTAGTCCTGTCCCATAAGCCTCCAGAGCTCTGACCTTCCCAGGGACTGTGGAACCAGTAAGACTCTGACTTTAAGCTGACTTTCTAACTGTAACCACCTGACACACTCGAGACTCCATGGCTCTCTGAGAAGACGCCCAACGTGAAGAAGGTATGTGGCTTTCATGTGATGACCGATTGAATGACTTTGGTGGTGAAACCTTTTTTTTTATGGTCATCACAGATATTTGGTGGTTTTAGGATCGATGCCAATACAGGGAGATTCCTAATGTTTAGGATATACGGATTACCTTTTTCTTTAATTGTGTGTTTTGCAAGAAAATCCATTCTGTCTGGTACATTTAACCGTTTCGGATGCGACGGTGAGATCCATGCTGGATTCTGCGTTTTTGACCTAGAAGCAGCTCTGGAACAAATCCCAGCAGACCTTCCCCGTGTCAGTAATTCATTACATGTTCACATTCTTTTAAATATATGACACTTCCGATCTCTCGACTGGAAGGGATCCTCTGGATATCCGTACCTCCATGAAGAGTATTTATCTGTGTAAATGATGGGTCCGAGGTGAGGTTTGGACTGGACTGAGCTCCCCCATGTGTGATTCATTGAGTGGTGAGTGACTGGCTGGTGAGACTACAGTTGTTCATTGTGCTGCACCTGCTCTCACTCTGTCAGGGCACGCAGACAGGAATAGAGTGCTGCCCAACGGGGCAACACACGCACCAAACAGGTTTTTTTAACAAGTTTTTCCATTTATGTAGCCCCGTCTTTACTCGTGTCTTTATTTCAGCACGATGCTCAATACCCAACAATCAAAACCGATGCTGTGATATAGCTACCGCCTCCAATTAATGGGTGAAAACTTCTCAACCTGTGTTTGATTGTCAAGAAATGTAATTCCGATGTCCTTGTATGCATCATTTAAATTGTGATCCCTGAGCAATCAGGTTTATTTTTGCCATCCGCTCCAAATATACACGAGCCCTAGTTCACAGTGACTTAATTGGCTGAGGTCTGATCTGATTTCCAGCGTGGGGGGAGATGTTGTCTGCCGTCTCTGACTGCGTCACTGTCACTTTCCTCAGCTGTCGGTGGTGCTGTCAGACTATCGTGGGGGGGGTGAGAGGAAGTGCGCTGTGTCCACGAGTCACAGTATTGATGTAGCTGTGTTGTGTCTGGTTCCGGGTGATCATTTTGTGGGAGAGTTTGTTCCTGTTACTTTAACAGGAGCTGCTCCATCAAAGGACACACACACACACATACAGACCTCCAGACCTCCAGCAGTGTGTTTGGGGACAACAGGGACAAACAGTTCAGCCTGTATGTGGATTAATGTCTCACTGACAGAAGCACCATGACTGAACATGTCTCATACGGCTGTTAAGAGCCTTATTTTAGCCGGCAGCCCCCCTTGTCAACAGCCAGGGATTACCCAACACAGGCTGGACAATAGGGCCCGGGCTGACCCAAGACCTTCTTTGTTTACTGTTCTGTCGCCATAGCTGGACTTGCACAGTGTATCTCAGCTCCGTTTGCTCTGTAGTAGACTCCACTTCCTGTTCATTTGATCCTTTTTGTCCGACTCAACTGGCACCATAGTTGAAGATGTGATGTGGTGGGTTTTTTTGGTTAAATTTTGACGTACAACGTTAGAACATGTTGTGAATGCCCATCACAATTTTTCGTAATCAAAGGTTGCGTCTTCGAATTGAATGTGTTCTCCAATCAATGCCCAAGGCTTGTCTGTTTGCGGTCATTTTATTGATTGATTCAAATATATCAGGGCTTCTGCCTCCGCCAGATGAGGTGAAAGTGTCCCTGTCTAGGGACCCACAGGGACCCTCTCCAGGCTTTATGTAGCACCCAAAGTCTCACGGGAGGCTTAGTCCCGGTGGTCTCACATGGTGGGTCTTAAGTGCATATTTACACCTCCATGACTGCTTTTTCCTTTTTATTTTAAACCCACCAGCCCCAGTTTGAAATAGTGGTGATTCATGATGAGCTACTAATGACACGTGGGTCTTTGAGCTGAGGTCTCTGCCCTTGGCGTTGACCTCAGACTTGATCTCTGACACAAGCTGCTGTGGCAGAAGTGCATCACAGACCGCAAGCATTCATGATTTTTTATAATTTCGCTCATCATTGGAGACGCCATATGCTTTACACTCTCAGAATCCGTTGGTATTGTCCACATGTCATGTTATCTTTATACTAATACTAAAATAATAAGCTGTGGCATTGGAACACAGCAGCCACGGTGGAGTGTTGACTTGTTTCTGGACCTTCCCTTAGAATTGTGTCTGGCTGAGGCGCTGGATTGTTTTTTAGTAGATGATGAAAAGGACAATAAGTGAGAGGGAACAAATCGTCTTTGGTGAAGTAGTGCGACCGTACTGCCAGCCGTGTGTTGACAATCTGTCAGCAAGTCTTTGCAGATAGACTCCTGAGAAGCTGTGCAAAGGATCAAACATGGTTTGGTGAAAAAGATTTCATGGGAAAATCTGAAAATTTGAGCTGGGGCCATAAATGATCGTGTAGTGTTGATCTTGAATGCACTATGTTCAGTGGTCAAGCCATATTCTACTTTATTTTGAAAAATTCACCGTGGGCCATTTAAATAACCGTGGTTTTGGTCACCCTATAGCTACGCCATTGATTGAGCATGTAGCAGACCTGCACAGAGCTCATAGTTCACTGAGTTCCCAGGCTCTTACTCAGGAGAAAGGTGTACCCTGCCAGGCACCGATCACTGCAGCTCCATTTGGTTCAGCCCACCAATGGCGGCGTCCGCTCGGCTGGCTCACCTCGCACTGCGACGACTCTGGAGGGGAAACGAGAGACACAAGCTTTCCACCACTGACTCGCGCTCTCTCTCTCTCCATCCTCTCAAGTTTTTCCCGTCCTCCAGGATGACAGTTCTTGGGAAGGTGTCCTCGGCGCTCAGGGATGGAAACAAATTCCCTGGCAAGTGCGATCGACGAAGATGTCTGGTGCCGTAGCTCTGTCTTACCGACCAGATGTGCTGTGTGTGTCACTTCATGGATTTAAATAGTAACAAATGAATCGTGTAATTATGGGAGTGGAAAGTGTGCAGCCCACTCACTTTAGTGTCGTACTTATTTAGTGGCAGGAAAAGGAACGGTCTTAAGTCAACGTGAAAAATGTGGTTTTGTGTTTTTAGTTTTTGATGCCTTTTGTTATTCCCATGGATAATTGGCCAGAAGTAGACGACGTGACTTCAACCGCAGTGACCTGACATTTTATAGCAGGAAGCAAATGTCAGGTTTTGGTGTCGGCTTCCTAGAGTTCGAAAGGTGTCGAGTAGGACATTCATGATGGCATTGATCGTCACAGATCGGTGATCCGTAACAGTTTAGGAATATCTGTGGGTGGAATTTAGAGCTGATGGATTTTGATTTAGCAATTATTTCTTGAGTGATATTGCAATTGCGACATGTGTGATATTGATCATTTTTACATCATTATTCTCATTTTCATGTTAAAATGGTTGTTTGATTTTTGTAGTGATCTGAAATAATAAATGTTTAGTTAAGACTGTAGAATACGTTCGCCAGGACGTGTTTTGCAGCACCACAATATTGAAATGACCCTTTGATTTGTCCTTTAACAAAGACTCTGCCTTCTGCTATTAGAAAATTGCGCCATAGGCCACCACCTTAATCCTTCCATTCATCTAACGGAGGTATAGCTGATGCCCAGGGCCACATTTAAGCTCTGTGATAGGCCTCGAGGCACACATTGCTGGACCTCTTGGCACTCTTCACTTAAAGTCACAGAGTCTCCTACTTAAGCGCTCTTATCTGTTTTATTTTGGGAATGCCTCGCTGAGGTGTGTGTGTGTGTGTGTGTGTGTGTGTGTGTGTGTGTGTGTGTGTGTATTTCTGGGTGTTGATACACCGTACTATTGCCAGAGAAGGTCAGCGTTGTTGCGGTGTATCTATTTGCAGTGCGACTGTAAAGTTTCAAAGACTTAAGACAAGGAAGTTGATAATGAGGTTGGAGGCTCTGGTTCAGGAGTGTCTCTTGAAGTTGAAGGATTGTCATATCTGACCTCAGAGGCCCTGCAGCTTACAGGGTGCCACTAAAGGTACATATGCACAGTGATATTTAAGGTAGCTGGCCAACTCCGTTAATACTTTACATTCATAGCGGGACAGATCATTCTGATAAATGTTTTTTTTTGCGTCCTGGTTTGCAAGATTGTAAAATATCTGAATTTGTTAAACATTTAGATTTTTTTTCAATTATTACAGTTATTGATATTTTCACATAACATGAAAACGTATATTTGTATATAACAATATTGTCAACTAAAAAGGAAAAACACGTATATATTTATAGATGTATATCTATATATATATATATATCTATAGATGTATCTATATATATATATCTATAGATGTATATCTATATATATATCTATAGATGTATATCTATATATATATCTATAGATGTATATCTATATATATATATAGATGTGTGTGTGTGTTAGTGGTGTAACCGATCACGGGTCGATCCGTGATCCGTTCGGATCACCCCTCACGGTTCGGATCACCCCTCACGGTTCGGATCACCCCTCACGGTTCGGATCACTCGTGAACCGCGGATCAATTGAGTATTCTTTTTCTTTTCTTTTTTACAGTGTAATCCTCATAGTGTGTAATACAGTTTTACTGCTGCTGTTCCTTTACAAGTAACAAGTCCCTGAATATCAATGCAAAGTGTCAGTGAACAGATATAAAGCATGTGTTCACGTGAACGGAGCAGGTTAAAAGCATTTAACGGTGAAAGTCACGGCGAGCGGAGGAACTTCAGAAGCCACCGCCGTCATTTAAGTCACAAGTTTGGGATCATTTTGTCTTCCCTGTAAAGTATAATGACGGATAATAAGGGTGGTGGACAAAACCGTTACAGTATGTAGGCGTTATTTAAAAAGAAAGACATACGACAAGGAAAAGACTGTGACCGCTTTCACCACGGAGGAGTGATTCATAGTCCGGTGCTGTAGACACGCCCCCTCTGTGAGAGTCACACAGACAGGTGCTGTAGACACGCCCCCTCTGTGAGAGTCACACAGACACACACCTGGTGCAGGTGCTGACAGAAGCATCAGAGTGAAGCTAGACAGGCCCAGTAGTAACAGTCACTACAGAAAGGTCGACCCTCTCCCCAGACAATGGAGATATTCTCATCTTTTTGAAAATAATGTCACAGTAATGTGAACATTATTGTGTATTTGAATGACATAACCTGACAGGAAGTAAACACAGACCCAAGTTGTTGCCGATCAGTTCAGTTCAGTTGAAACAGTGTAAGCTAGCTCACTGGCTGTTTCTTTCTTTCAATATTGATCAAAGGACGAGGGTCTCAACTTGGACAACTTCAAATTGGACATCTTCAATATTTTAGTTTGTATGTAAGACTATAGCCCAAAGTTCTTTTCTTTAAGTGTTCTTGAAGTTCTTTAATTAATAAATGGAAAGCAAAGTTATATTTGACTCCTCCCCTTTTCTTTGTTGATCCGAAAAATGATCCGAACCGTGATCCGAACCGAACCGTGAGGTTTGTGATCCGTTGCACCCCTAGTGTGTGTGTGTATATATATATATAGTTTTAGTTATTTCACTTTCACATGCTTAATTGGGTTCATTTGGTTCAGACCAAAGAGAGAAAAAGAAACATTGTTGTGGTCCATTTCGTGGTCACACTGACTTTTTACAAACGAACCAAGAGGACTAAATATGGAGGCAGATGGGCTGATGGGTACCTCATTCATTGGACAGGTTTGATGACATCATGGACCATGTGGGGAGGGCCAATCCCGGGGATTGACAGCAGGTCATACAGCACTTTACTGTCCCACTTGTATTGATTTATCTTTTGTGGCGGTCAGCAATATAAATCAATAGTGAGAAGAAGACACATGTCCGTTTGAATACAAATACATTTATTTTTTGATTTTGGGGTTAACTGTCCCTTTTAAATTAGTTTGGCTGCTCTCATATTTCATCAGTTCCTCAATTTGGAATGAGGAACTTCCAAAGTTCATGGAGTAGAACACACGCTGGACCCACCTTTGGTTTAACCACCAAATCAACATTCAACAGCTGCCAATAGTTACATATCAAGAAACACTTCGACTGCTTTTACCGATCAATCTTCATAACTATACAGGAGATCAGTTTCCTTGACAAGTACATGGCTTCTGTAAATACAACTGTATTCATGCTGAAACCTCATAACCGCCATCACACAACCCTGCAGTTGGTCTGCTTCGGGCTTGCTTCACAAACCAACAGCACCAGGCTCCGTTGGAGCCGGATCAAGCGGTGGTTTGGATGACGGTGTTCACTAAACGCCTTTTAATACAAGCGACCCAAACAGGTCACACTAGAGCTCCTTTAACTTGTAGTACTTGAACTTGTCAAAAGCTAAACCTGAATAGATTTGATAAAGAAAACTTTGGTTCAGTAAGTGAATTCGATGCCGAACCACTTTTCATGTGACATGTTGCAAAGAACATTTTATTTCTTAACGTGGCATTTTGACTCTTTGAGGTCAAGGGGCACATAGAGGAATCTGTTTGCTTCATACTGAAATCCCATCATGCCTAGTACTAAGACATCAAACAGCTTTGCAAATGGGGTTTTAGCCTGAGCTTTGCTCCCTCTAACTCCCTTTATGTGTGCATATAAATATCTTTACCTTTCCCTCTCTGCCCCCCGTCCACCATCTGAATTCATGGCCATGCTGCTGAGGCTCAGGCTCTGCTATGTGCCTGCAGAGACGGCAGGGCCGTGAGCGCTGGATCCCTTCCGCCACTCTTCTCGCCAGACAGGACGGATATCTTTCCTAGGGGACGCCATAAATCTGTACTTTATTTCTAAGATGGCTGTGAAAGCGCCCAGAGTAGGAGACGAGCCCTGGTATTGCTTATTTCTCTCCTCGCTCTGTCTCTCTCTCTTAATGTTCACTCTCATCTGAAAGAGTTTCCGAGCACGAAGGTGATGCGGCCATTAAGCACTTCACTTCTCTCCAAGCGGACCTGTCGGGATGCCTCGCGCGCTTGAGGTCACTCCAAGTGCAAACACGGACTGTCTGGAAGTGTTTATCTAATAATGACCCACTGACTGGCTGCACATGTGAGCTTGTCCAGGCCGAGAGCAGCCGACTGAACATCTGGGGGGATGATTAGTGGAGAGGTTCTGTTATTATGACGTTAAACATAACCGAGGCTGGTTCATTTCAAAAACCTGAAGTTCTTGTAGTGTCGGCTTACCAATACATCAGCCTGATACTGACATTGTAATCATAATTAACATTTTATCAACAAATTAACATTTCAACTGACGTGATTGCGGTCACCTCTGTCAAGTTCTTTTTTAGAGACTAGAACTATAAAGAACGTTCTCTCGTAAACAATTCATTCATAAACACATTGGTTTTATAGATATAAGTGGTCATGACGAGACAAAAGGTCCCACCCACAGAGACGGGGTGTTTAAAGTCGGGTCGGGTGGGTTGCTGACACACTGAGGACAGTCCGCCCTGGTCGCCACCTGCACCTCTAGCCTTTCAGTGCTTCTATACAAACTGACAATTCAACTCTCTACAGGGCTAAAAAGTGAAAGAAAAATGTTAAATGGCTTTGAGAGATTCCACTTGAACTGCCTTCAGTTCTTGTGCGTCCTTGTACTTGTGCTAAAAGTTCAACTGTTCAGTTGGTGACTTTCAGCACAAAGTGACAACTCGACAGCCTTGAACTTAAAGGTCAAACCTCGACTCCTTTTAACGCTTACACTTGACACTAAGACAGGGAAACACCAGAGGGTTAGGTAGATGAGAAAGACCTGTGATGCCTAGAGTTAATTGATTTCTCTTTCATCTGAGTATATTGTTATCTTACATCTATTCAACTTCTTCATAGTGTTTACACCTGCAATTTTCTGCATAGATATGCACTCCCTTCTTCAGAAAATGTAGCTTTTTCTAGTTGTCTGAATGTCTTGTCTGGAGAGTCCTGACCCTCAGGCGTCTGTAAACCATCAAATCAGCTGAATCTGACTAGAATGCACACATGTGTTGCTGTTGTCTTGGTTTCATTGTAACATGGTCTAAATGGTATTTCAGACAGACAGAAGAAAAGCTTGGGGCTAGCACTGAATGAAATGTCACCACTAAGGCCTTTTGAACATCGGCACAAATTATTGTCGACTGTTGGTTTCAATTAAAAACATATTGTTAGTCATATGTTCTTCAAAACCTGTAAGGGTCACAGTGGAGTTTGCTTCGATGGCTGTAGGTTTCCTGGGACATATCTGTTTCACAGCAGAGATGGCTCAAATGTTCATTCTCACTGACCTTTGATCCAGTTTCTGGTCTCCTCGCTGTCATTCCTCGAACCGTTCTGCGCCGGTTTATGGTCGTTGTGTGAGCGTTTGCAGAAGCAAACTTAATCGGTTCCCACAGAGTTTTCTAAACAAAGCGGACGGGCCACTTACGCAGAGGTTTGTCCCCGTCTTGTAAGACTGATTGGATTTAAAGGGTTATGAATTGCTAATATTTTTTTAAACTCTTCATCACATCATTACTAAACTTTCACCATTTAAGTTTAATTTGCATGATGAAAATCCGAGCTTGCTCTTGAAGTCGACACTCGGCTGGTCTTCCTTAGTTTGTTTTAACTTCCTGTTTGACTTGTTGTCTGTGCAGCGCTGCGTACGCTCACATTCCTCACACCTGCAGCAGCGTACTTACTAATCAGCACTCCATGTGAACGCCGACTAAATACCATTTCACATGGTCCTCCTGTGCACTTTTTAGCTTCCGTACACGCTTCTTTGTTTATGTGCCTGTTTTACTGTCTGAATAAATCCCACAATCCCCCACAAAGATTAGAGAACAAGAGCAGTGTTGCATCATGGCGGCGACCTGTACGGTCTTGCCCGTCCTTGGCAGTAAAGCCTGATTATTGCTAATAACAGGGTGGAAGCTGTCGGGCGGTTTTGTAGGTCTGATGTCATCCCTGAAGCAGATGAGTCAAAGGAACAAACATTACATGCAAGTCAGACGGCCAGATGGTGGTAGGTGCAGAGGTGGTGATGACAGCTTGACATCATCGCTGATTTGTATTTGATGCCATTAAAGGTGCTTCGCAGAGCAGTTTGGCATTATGAAACAGTTACCTGGTGTAGTTAGAATAGAAGGCACATGTTCATTGAAAACTGAGTCGCTGCGTGAGGGCAGATAATAAAACATTTAAAAAATCGTATTAGATTACGAATATAATGAACAGAATTACTGTTACAAGTAACAGAAGAGCATTTAAATGTTTAGAAGTCCAGGCCCCGGGTATACTGGCCCCGAGTCTACTGGCCCCGGGTATACTGGCCCCGAGTCTACTGGCCCCGGGTATACTGGCCCCGAGTATACAGGCCCCGGGTATACAGGCCCCGAGTCTACTGGCCCCAGGTATACAGGCCCCGAGTATACAGGCCCCGGGTATACAGGCCCCGGGTATACAGGCCCCGGGTATACAGGCCCCGAGTATACTGGCCCCGGGTATACAGGCCCCGGGTATACTGGCCCCGGGTATACAGGCCCCGAGTATACTGGCCCCGAGTCTACTGGCCCCGAGTCTACTGGCCCCGGGTATACAGGCCCCGAGTATACAGGCCCCGAGTATACTGGCCCCGAGTCTACTGGCCCCGAGTCTACTGGCCCCGGGTATACTGGCCCCGGGTATACAGGCCCCGGGTATACAGGCCCCGGGTATACTGGCCCCGGGTATACAGGCCCCGGGTATACAGGCCCCGGGTATACAGGCCCCGGGTATACAGGCCCCGAGTCTACTGGCCCCGGGTATACAGGCCCCGGGTATACAGGCCCCGAGTATACTGGCCCCGGGTATACAGGCCCCGGGTATACTGGCCCCGGGTATACAGGCCCCGAGTCTACTGGCCCCGGGTATACAGGCCCCGGGTATACAGGCCCCGGGTATACAGGCCCCGGGTATACTGCCCCCGGGTATACAGGCCCCGGGTATACAGGCCCCGGGTATACTGGCCCCGGGTATACAGGCGCCGGGTATACAGGCGCTGAAAGCAGTTGAGTTTGTTCAAAGTGTAATGCTAGTTGAACTACGTTGAGTGCTGATTGAGGTTAAGATGACACCGAAGCCCTCTTTGTTCTGTTTGATGTTAATCTCATTAGCTTACTTGTTTCTGTTAAACTACTCCGACTTGCATTCACCCCCAGATACATTGTGACTTTATTATGTCATTACTTTATGGAACACCTGCTGTCAGACTGGCAGTATGTTTGATGAATTACAGTCTTACCCCTGAAGACCTGTGCTGAAAATACCAGTTTAATAGTTGCGTGCAGGTAACGCTCTCCCATCCCCCCAACGTGTGTGTGTGTGTGTGTGTGTGTGTGTCACAAGCTGAGTCAGATGAGCTCATCTCAGAGAAGGGTCCAAACGTCTCACCTCTAAAGTCGGTCGGGCGGCGTCTCCACACCTGTGGGCCCATTTCCGTGGTTTCGATGTGAAAAGCCTGGTCTGTGACGGTGTGACAGCCTGGCTTACATTTACGAGAAGTTTTGAAGAAATGCACTGAGCTCCGTGCTCTCCTGAGAATCTCATCATGGGGGAAACAGCATTCTCAGGCTTCCCCGTCCATGCTGTCTAGATCTGCTTTGTGTGGATGCCCCGCATGCTTTCTGCCCTGTGTGCTGCAGAAAGATAAGACGCCGCTCACTGTGTTATTGTTTTTCTCCACGCAGCGTCTGCAAAGCGGCGTTTAGCCCCCCCCCCCCATCGACATGCCCCTCGGCACAACGATAAGCACGTCATTGCCACATTGATGCATAGGTGTTGAGTGCCTTTGTCTTGGTGTTGACTCGCAGCGTAATCACACTAAAACAAACGCACACCGTGACTTGCGGGGAGTACGAGTTTGTGTGCTTTGAGACACTTCTGATGAGAGAATCTTAGGACTCAATAAATCTACTGAACCGTCTCCTCTTGGGCCTCTTCTCTGCTGCTCTAGGAAGAACCGCGGCGTTAAGCGCAATGATGGCATTACACCCAAGTGGACGTAGCACATTCTCTGTCTCTCATTACTGTTTACATGCTCTCTCCATCTTCCTCTTCCTCTTCCTATTGCTCTGTTTGTCCTCTCTCTCTCTCTCTCTCTCTCTTCTCTCGTCTCTCTCTCTCTCTCTCCTTCTCTCTCTCTCTCTCTTCTCTCTCTCTCCTCTCTCTCTCTCTCTCTCCTCCTCTCTCTCGCTCTCTCTCTCTCTCTCTGCCTCTCCTCTCTCTCTCTCTGCCTCCTCTCTCTCTCTCTCTCTCTGCCTCTCTCTCTCTGCCTCTCTCTCCTGCCTCTCTGCCTCTCTCTCACTCTCTCTGCCTCTCTGCCTCTCTCTCTCTCTGCTCTCTCTCTCTCTGCCTCTCTCTCTCTCTGCCTCTCTCTCTCTCTGCCTCTCTCTCTTCTCTCTCCTCTCCTCTCTCCTCTTCCTCTCTCTCTCTCTGCCTCTCTGCTCTCTCTCTCTCCCTCTCTCTCTCTCTCTCTCTCTCTCTCTGCCTTCTCTCTCTCTCTCTCTCTCTCTCTCTCTCTCTGCCTCTCTCTCTCTCTCTCTCTCTCTCTCTCTCTCTCTGCCTCTCTCTCTCTCTCTCTCTCTCTCTCTCTCTCTCTCTCTCTCTCTGCCTCTCTCTCTCTCTCTCTCTCTCTCTCTCTCTCTCTGCCTCTCTCTCTCTCTCTCTCTCTCTCTCTCTGCCTCTCTCTCTCTCTCTGCCTCTCTCTCTCTCTCTGCCTCTCTCTCTCTCTCTGCCTCTCTCTCTCTCTTGCCTCTCTCTCTCTCTCTGCCTCTCTCTCTCTCTCTGCCTCTCTCTCTCTCTCTGCCTCTCTCTCTCTCTCTCTGCCTCTCTCTGCCTCTCTCTCTGCCTCTCTCTGCCTCTCTCGCTCTCTCTCTCTCTCTCTCTCTGCCTCTCTCTCTGCCTTCTTCTCTCTCTCTCTCTTGCCTCTCTCTCTCTCTCTGCCTCTCTCTGCCTCTCTCTCTCTCTCTCTCTCTCTCTGCCTCTCTCTCTCTGCCTCTCTCTCTCTCTCTGCCTCTCTCTCTCTGCCTCTCTCTCTCTCTGCCTCTCTCTCTCTCTGCCTCTCTCTCTCTGCCTCTCTCTCTCTCTCTCTCTGCCTCTCTCTCTCTCTCTCTCTCTCTCTCTTGCCTCTCTCTCTCTCTCTCTGCCTCTCTCTCTGCCTCTCTCTCTGCCTCTCTCTCTGCCTCTCTCTCTCTCTCTGCCTCTCTCTCTGCCTCTCTCTCTCTCTCTCTGCCTCTCTCTCTCTCTCTCTCTGTGCTGTTCCTTTTTATTGTGTCCCCGCTGAGAGACGACTGGAATGTCTCATCTGGCTGAGAGGGTCGTTTTAACTTTCTGCTCTTCCCCTGCTCACTCTTCACTCCCATCCACCCTTGCCTGTGGGCTCTCTTCTCCCCCCTCCTCCTCTGACGCTATGCACCGGTTTCTTTGGCATCCCGCTCGTGTGCGTGAGCCAAAAGCAAGGCAGCACTCTCCCCGGGACACTCCTAACCGTCTCTGTCGCTCTCTGTCTCTCTCTCTCTCTCTGTCGCTCTCTGTCTCTCTCTCTCTCTCTGTCTCTCTCTCTCTGTCTCTCACACTCTCACACTCACTCACTCCTCTTCTCTGCGCCTGCGAGGCTCATTCTGAAGCACACAGGGACCCTTTGCTCCATCTGTAGCGAGGGGATGGGGCCTAATTTGCTTGCCTCGGCTAATGAGCTTAGCCCACGCTGAGCAGCTTTCAGCCCCAGGTTGTGGTAGTGGGCACTTGGTTAGCCCTTAGCGGCTAGTTAGAGGACCCGGAGCGGTGGGGGGGGGAGTGCATCTC
The DNA here is from genome assembly GCA_032191485.1 of Leptoclinus maculatus. NCBI lineage: Eukaryota > Metazoa > Chordata > Actinopteri > Perciformes > Stichaeidae > Leptoclinus > Leptoclinus maculatus. The sequence continues at coordinate 16,041,227 of JAVDOI010000013.1, forward strand.
AGAAGAGCTGCAGCCACAGCTTCACCACTCCTCCGTTTTTCTGCCAGGACCACCTTTACTTGCACCGACACTGCGGCTGGGACGCCTCTCTCTGCTCCCTCCCCTCCCTCCCTCCCTCCCTTCTATGCCTCTATCTCTAACTCTACCTGACTCCCCTCTGTCTCTCCCTCTCTATCTGTCCCGGAGAACTGACAAACTGCTTTTGTAGCTGCATCACCTCTTAGGCAGCTGACCCTCTCCCTTTCTCTCTCTTTCTATCTCTTTTCCTTCTTTTTTGGTCTTTCCCTCTCCCCTGACTTTGTTGCCAACATGTATCGGAACCCGTGGATCTCGAATTACCTGACTCATGTCAAGTTTTGCAGCCAAGGTAAGAGCAGAGACTCGGGGACAGGGTAACTCCGGTTACGGAGCTGGGAATCTGGGCTCTGAGAAGTTGGCAGGCAACAAACTGCAGACTCCCTTCCTCTCTGCTCACTGTCCTGCCTTCTAGCCAGCTGTCCTTTGCACTGCAGCTGTAGCCTCCAAGGACACTACGTAGCAGAGATAAGGGAGTCCAACGGTGCAGGGGGCTGTTCTAGGGAAGAAGCTATTTCTAGGCTTCACAGCCAATTGGACTCATGCGTGCATGATTGTATTATTAGGCTTTACCATTGTGGCTGGATGACAAACCTCATCACCTTACTCTCATCACTATTATAAAATACATGAACTGTCTGAATGTGAAATAACTAAACCTCCAATGATATCTAAAGTTTTAACCAGCCTGTCAGCCCAAAGGACCAAGTGTCACCGGCATTTTAAATTGCAACATTTTGCATTTTATTGATTTAAATGAAATTGCGAGGTCAAAGTAAATCTGTATTTTTGTTTTCTCCTTTTGGCATAGAGTTTAACTTTGGGGAACTTTGACATTCAAATTTGCGCACTTGACCAGTAGCAAGCCATCTTGACTGAGCGCTGACCTTCTGAGGGAGCAGAGGCTCCAAAACATAGAACTTATTGTAGCTGTGTAGCTGTGTAGCACCATCCACTTCTAATTAACCTACTGCTGTGCAGTTTAAGGAGCGTTTAAGACCGGAATGAGAGAATAATTTGTAGAACAAATGTGTCTCTTGAATATATTGTGAGAACATAAATTGACGTTAACGAGCTTTTAACAGTTAGAAAGCTAGCTAGTTTACAGCAATCCTGGTTAGAGAACAGCTCAGTGAAGAGAATATCAAAAGAAGGTTGGAAAGCTATAGTTTCTGACGAGCGTTAGCATGTTCTATGCTAGCATGTTCTATGCTAGCATGTTCTATGCTAGCATGTTCTATGCTAGCATGTTCTATGCTAGCATGTTCTATGCTAGCATGTTCTATGCTAGCATATTGCTAGCTAGCAGTTCGCCAACTACAGTAGCACTGTGAGTAGTCCCTGGGCTGTCCACTCACACTGCTAATTGATTAGTCGATTTAGCCGACAGATCTGTAAAACTGAGTTTCTTGGTTTTTGGCCGTCGCCATAATGATTTTTTGCCATCAGTGAAGGGAAGGGACCATGTTTGGACTGCAGAGGAGTGACATCGTATACGACTCTGGTAGCGAAAGTGACCTGTTATTTAAGTAGCCCCGCCCTAAAGCATCCCCTGCTTTATGGTCTGTTTGACTCTAAATGGACCATAATGTACTAAATGAACATCATGCTGTATTGAAGAAGACTTGAAACTAGAGATTGAGACCATAAACTCATGTTTACAATGTTTACTGAGGTAATAAATGAAGAGAGAAGTAGAGTCATTTTCTCATAGACTTCTATACGATCAGAGGACCCTGATGGTCATTGGCTTTACTTTTCAGAACCACCTGGTTTCTCCCCAAAGAATCCCAACAGAACACCACTTTAAATATGTTCATAAGTTTCTTGGAAATAAGTCATTCACTCTGAAGAAAAAAATAATCATGAAAAAACACAATTTGACAAAAGAAATCTTCCTCGACTGAGACCAGAAATTGACCAGTTGGTCGACTAATCGACTGAGGGGGGGAGGGGGGGGGGGGGGGGGCAGCCCTAGCAGTTACTACGTCACCGAGCCTCTAGGACTACATATTAGGTGAAAACGTGCAGATTCATTTTCCTATGAATTTTGTGTTGTGACTGGGCATCAACACAGAAGTCCTGTCGGACTGTAATCAGAACAAACATGAGTTGGCATAAGACAGGAAGTATCATGTACATATGTTATGTTTACATTTGAGGTACTTTATCACATTATCCAGCGCCATTGTGCAATAGCCACGGTGCCTCTCATTCCCACCATTCTCTGTTTGAGTGCTGAGATCTGGCCTCCAACCCGTCTTGGAATCCACAACAGGTGGTCCACATGAAGCTTGTAGACGAGCAGAGAGGCTGGCGTGCGCTAAAGTTTGTTTGAGGGTTTAGTCTAGTAAGTGTAGCTGTCATGAGCTGCTTGTGTGGCCAACTCATTGTTATTAAAGACATAATTGGCTTATCGGCACATCCCTTTGTTAAACCTACTGTTTGCAGCCACAGATTCTCCATCTGTTTGTTTTTTGAATGCTTTACTTCTTAAGCCTCCCTCAGTGAGGCTTTAGCTCAACATGGTGAAGGCAGAGTAGGTGGGCAGGGTGGGGGTGTGTGTGTGTGTAACGTCTTCATCAAACTTCTTTTGTTTCTACAAAATGTACCTAAACACTGACGATGAGGAAGGTCTTGGGTAGATGCTAGTTCTTTGATTGTTGGGACAGAAACATGCCCATGCAGTGTGATGTAATGCAGACAGTTTGGAAGTGTGACACGTTTCCTTCGGGGCTCGCTGTAATCCCAGGAATCCAAGTTAATCCCGCCTCTCAATTTGGACACCTGCTCAGCCCCCGATGCCTCTTTGGTTACCACACTGGGTGTTTTTGGCGTGGATGATGGAGTGAGCACTTCTGTTTCATTGACATCCACGGTACGTTTTTTTGCGCTCGCTCACCTTTTGATACCTTCACATGAACCTTAAACCTCTCCACACCTCGGAGCCTGACTGACACGCACTGAATCGTGAAACCTTTTTTATCCCCCATGCTTTATCAGTGTCACGCTGCTTTTTACGGCCTCATCAACACACGCGGCGCTGTGCGGAGGAATCCCTCCCGGCTGTAGCAGCCCATAGTGTTTCTGTAGATTACAGCCGGCATCAAAGGCCCTGCCACATGTGTGATCATTGTGGAGGGGTTTTTGTTGCCTGCGTCTGGAATGACGAATGCTTTGAGGCTCTCCAAGGGGGGGGGGGGGGGTCGTGACTACATATAGGCCGTATGAGGTGTAAAGAGAATACAGGTCTGGGTTGTGGGGAACTCTATATGTTCACACTAGCAGCTCATTAACCTTCACTGTGGCGTCTGGTTTAGTTTCACACTGTAACTTAAAGATATATTCTGGTGTTTGTCAACCAAAGTTTTTGACCTTTATGACCTCGGTCAACATTGTGCCAACACCTGCCTTGTAGAGAGCTGGAAACGCGCGTTCATTTCGGTCGGGGCAAAGAGTGTGGACCTCCTGCAGGGTTTCAAAGATCTTCAATTTAACAGAAATCCTTTCAAACGCGCGCCTTTAAGTCCGAGCAGGAGGAAACAGAGAAAGTAACCCCACAATTCATTTATCATATAGTGTGGGAACTTAATCATTTTTAACTTGGATTACAAGAATTATCTCGTTATATTTGCTACTACGTCACGTGAGAGGGCCAATCAAATGACATCATGATTAATGATCATAATGGCCAAAAATATGAAAAATCCTTTTTGTACTTGAACCAACTGAAAACTTCAGAATCAGCGACTTATGCTTTCCAGTGGTTTTATATAAGATAAGCTCCTTATATAACTAAGAGCTTGCTTTGTAATCATGTTAAAATGGTATCCTCTGTATCAAAAGTAACCCATTCAGTAGTTTTCTGTATGTCCATGGTTACAGTGACAGCTAGGACTTTTAAATAGTTTATAGAAATAAGAATTTCATCAACCTAATCTTTGGACCATTTTCAAAAGCAAACGCAAACGGCTCAGATAACCATGATCATCATTCAAGGCTTGCGAGGAATGAGTCGTGTTTTCACCAGCACCACCCCCCCCCCCCAGCTGAAACAATACAGGACCCCTCCCCGAACACAAACAGGGCACACCGCCCTCTCCAAATAAAGCCGTCGTTCTTCTCAACTTGTGTTTTGCTTCAGTAGGAGGGATTGAAGGCATCAACCCAAACGTCCTTAATGAGGACTAACAGATCTGGAGAGGTTGGGGGTTTTCTGGGTGGAGCGGTGGGAGAGTCAGGCGGCCCTGAGGTGAACTCGGAGGGGATGGAAGTGGGACCACATGTTTGTCCCGAAATGACGCGGCTCTGGCTACTCCGAGGTCCGGGGGCAGCCAAAACCACACGTTCTGAGGTCTGAAGTCGATAACTGAAGCAGACATTCCTTTAAGGGATGTTCTGCAGAACTCAAATCACTCACAAGGCTTTTGTGTTTATGATGATTAAAACCAACTAATGCCCCTTTTATGTAATGAGGCTCTATTTCTCTGTAGGCAGGTGGACTTTGGGCAATTTTTCCAATAGACAGCAGACTTTTAGGGGAATTGGACAATATGGTTCTCAGCGCCTCTTCCTGCTGTCCCCCATCTGTATTCACGTCGGGTATGAAAGTGGCGCCCAGTGACATTAATGCGCTCGGCCCCTCCTGGCATCGTCCCAGCGGCACTGCAACCTTGACGTGTGATCAGACTCTCCAGCGCCTGTCTCTGTCTGTGTCTCAAGTCTCTATCAACATAGGCCGATACTGAGACAGTCACTGTCTCTGTCTGTGTCTCAAGTCTCTATCAACATAGGCCGATACTGAGACAGTCACTGTCTCTGTCTGTGTCTCAAGTCTCTATCAACATAGGCCGATACTGAGACAGTCACTGTCTCTGTCTGTGTCTCAAGTCTCTATCAACATAGGCCGATACTGAGACAGTCACTGTCTCTGTCTGTGTCTCAACATAGGCCGATACTGAGACAGTCTCTGTCGCTGTCTGTGTCTCAACATAGGCCGATACTGAGACAGTCACTGTCGCTGTCTGTGTCTCAACATAGGCCGATACTGAGACAGTCTCTGTCGCTGTCTGTGTCTCAACATAGGCCGATACTGAGACAGTCACTGTCGCTGTCTGTGTCTCAACATAGGCCGATACTGAGACAGTCTCTGTCGCTGTCTGTGTCTCAACATAGGCCGATACTGAGACAGTCTCTGTCTGTGTCTCAACATAGGCCGATACTGAGACAGTCACTGTCTCTGTCTGTGTCTCAACATAGGCCGATACTGAGACAGTCTCTGTCTGTGTCTCAATATAGGCCGATACTGAGACAGTCACTGTCTCTGTCTGTGTCTCAACATAGGCCGATACTGAGACAGTCACTGTCTCTGTCTGTGTCTCAACATAGGCCGATACTGAGACAGTCTCTGTCGCTGTCTGCGTCTCAACATAGGCCGATACTGAGACAGTCTCTGTCTGTGTCTCAACATAGGACGATACTGAGACAGTCACTGTCTCTGTCTGTGTCTCAACATAGGCCGATACTGAGACAGTCTCTGTCTGTGTCTCAATATAGGCCGATACTGAGACAGTCACTGTCTCTGTCTGTGTCTCAACATAGGCCGATACTGAGACAGTCTCTGTCGCTGTCTGCGTCTCAACATAGGCCGATACTGAGACAGTCTCTGTCTGTGTCTCAACATAGGCCGATACTGAGACAGTCACTGTCTCTGTCTGTGTCTCAACATAGGCCGATACTGAGACAGTCTCTGTCTGTGTCTCAACATAGGCCGATACTGAGACAGTCACTGTCTCTGTCTGTGTCTCAACATAGGCTGATATTGAGACAGTCTCTGTCTGTGTCTCAACATAGGCCGATACTGAGACAGTCTCTGTCGCTGTCTGCGTCTCAACATAGGCCGATACTGAGACAGTCTCTGTCGCTGTCTGTGTCTCAACATAGGCCGATACTGAGACGGTCACTGTCTCTGTCTCTGTCTCAACATAGGCCGATACTGAGACGGTCACAGTCTCTGTCTGCGTCTCAACATAGGCCGATACTGAGACGGTCACTGTCTCTGTCTCTGTCTCAACATAGGCCGATACTGAGACGGTCACTGTCTCTGTCTGTGTCTCAACATAGGCCGATACTGAGACAGTCTCTGTCGCTGTCTGCGTCTCAACATAGGCCGATACTGAGACAGTCACTGTCTCTGTCTGCGTCTCAACATAGGCCGATACTGAGACAGTCACTGTCTCTGTCTGTGTCTCAACATAGGCCGATACAGAGACAGTCACTGTCTGTGTCTGTGTCTCAACATAGGCCGATACTGAGACAGTCTCTGTCTGTGTCTCAACATAGGCCGATACTGAGACAGTCTCTGTCTGTGTCTCAACATAGGCCGATACTGAGACAGTCTCTGTCTGTGTCTCAACATAGGCCGATACTGAGACAGTCTCTGTCTGTGTCTGCGTCTCAACATAGGCCGATACTGAGACAGTCACTGTCTCTGTCTGTGTCTCAAGTCTCTATCAACATAGGCCGATACTGAGACAGTCTCTGTCTGTGTCTGCGTCTCAACATAGGCCGATACTGAGACAGTCACTGTCTCTGTCTGTGTCTCAAGTCTCTATCAACATAGGCCGATACTGAGACAGTCTCTGTCGCTGTCTGTGTCTCAACATAGGCCGATACTGAGACAGTCACTGTCGCTGTCTGCATCTCAAGTCTCTATCAACATAGGCCGATACTGAGACAGTCTGTCGCTGTCTACGTCTCAACATAGGCCGATACTGAGACGGTCACTGTCTGTGTCTGTGTCTCAACATAGGCCGATACTGAGACAGTCTCTGTCTGTGTCTCAACATAGGCCGATACTGAGACAGTCTCTGTCTGTGTCTCAACATAGGCCGATACTGAGACAGTCTCTGTCTGTGTCTCAACATAGGCCGATACTGAGACAGTCTCTGTCGCTGTCTGCGTCTCAACATAGGCCGATACTGAGACAGTCTCTGTCGCTGTCTGTGTCTCAACATAGGCCGATACTGAGACGGTCACTGTCTGCGTCTCAACATAGGCCGATACTGAGACGGTCACTGTCTCTGTCTGCGTCTCAACATAGGACGATACTGAGACAGTCACTGTCTCTGTCTGTGTCTCAACATAGGCAGATACTGAGACAGTCTCTGTCTGTGTCTCAACATAGGCCGATACTGAGACAGTCTCTGTCTGTGTCTCAACATAGGCCGATACTGAGACAGTCTCTGTCTGTGTCTCAACATAGACCGATACTGAGACGGTCACTGTCTCGGTCTGTGTCTCAACATAGGCCGATACTGAGACAGTCGCTGTCTCTGTCTGTGTCTCAAGTCTCTATCAACATAGGCCGATACTGAGACAGTCACTGTCTCTGTCTGTGTCTCAACATAGGCCGATACTGAGACAGTCACTGTCTCTGTCTGTGTCTCAACATAGGCCGATACTGAGACAGTCACTGTCTCTGTCTGTGTCTCAACATAGGCCGATACTGAGACAGTCACTGTCTCTGTCTGCGTCTCAACATAGGCCGATACTGAGACAGTCACTGTCTCTGTCTGCGTCTCAACATAGGACGATACTGAGACAGTCTCAACATAGGACGATACTGAGACAGTCTCTGTCTCTGTCTGCGTCTCAACATAGGCCGATACTGAGACGGTCACTGTCTCTGTCTGCGTCTCAACATAGGACGATACTGAGACAGTCTCTGTCTCTGTCTGCGTCTCAACATAGGCCGATACTGAGACGGTCACTGTCTCTGTCTGCGTCTCAACATAGGACGATACTGAGACAGTCTCTGTCTGTGTCTCAACATAGACCGATACTGAGACGGTCACTGTCTCTGTCTGTGTCTCAACATAGGCCGATACTGAGACAGTCTCTGTCTGTGTCTCAACATAGGCCGATACTGAGACAGTCACTGTCTCTGTCTGTGTCTCAACATAGGCCGATACTGAGACAGTCACTGTCTGTGTCTGTGTCTCAACATAGGCCGATACTGAGACAGTCTCTGTCTGTGTCTCAACATAGGCCGATACTGAGACGGTCACTGTCTCTGTCTGTGTCTCAACATAGGCCGATACTGAGACAGTCTCTGTCTGTGTCTCAACATAGGCCGATACTGAGACGGTCACTGTCTCTGTCTGTGTCTCAACATAGGCCGATACTGAGACTGTCTCTGTCTGTGTCTCAACATAGGCCGATACTGAGACAGTCACTGTCTCTGTCTGTGTCTCAACATAGGCCGATACTGAGACAGTCACTGTCTCTGTCTGTGTCTCAACATAGGCCGATACTGAGACAGTCTCTGTCGCTGTCTGTGTCGCAACATAGGCCGATACTGAGACAGTCTCTGTCTCTGTCTCAACATAGGCCGATACTGAGACAGTCTCTGTCTCTGGATGTTCAGCGTAGTGGTGATTTGTTGCTGTTTGTGGGGGGGCAGTCTTTTAACGACACAGTTCACTTATTATGTGATGTATTCAGTCAGGCAGGCATCACTTGTTTTCTCCAGAAGTCCACTTAATTACTGTGGTTTTGTGCCAAGGCACCTGCAGACTGGTTCACCTTGCAACGTGTTTGTGCTCATTAAAAGCTAAAACTGGAGGTTTTGCTGTTCAGAATTGAAATGAATGAGCATTGTGACATTACTAAACGCTGCACTCTTCTCTTCTGTCCACAGGACTCGGGAGTGAGACCCCCATTAAACTCAGCAACCCCAGATTGCTGCAGAAAAGAGCTTTGAGGTAAGATGTGCTGTTGTGTAACCAGTCTCATCAGGTTAAACACCTTGGTCTGTATCAATGATCACTATTCCATTAAAGCATTAACCCTCAGATCCCCAAAACCCGCCGGTGGGATTGAAAAGCATGTTGTCTTTAAACAATCGCCAAAACTACAGCGTTAATCGTAGCCAGAAGCTGTAAAAATCATCATCTTTTCCTTGAACACATCATGTGTGACGAAGACTTCGGTCTAAACAAGCAGACAAAAAGAAGCTTTAAAATTGTGATATTTCATCAAAAACATTTAATTCTACATGTCTCATTTAGAATCTTCCCCCAAATAAACTGCTTGCATACTGTAAGAAACACAAAACTCAGCATTGTTCAGCATCATGTCGTAGGCCGGCTCTCCGGTCCACCACCAGGTCTACACGTCGGCCTCCTTTTACAGTAGAGAGTCTCCTTCACGGCAGCGAGGAGGACATGGGGCACGGTGGCACCAAGGTGTGCCTGTGACCTGGAAACATTGTGCCTGTAGGAATGAGATGTTGGGAGATTTCAGTCAAGAAAACAGATGGATGACAGAAATTTACAGGTTAAAATCCACATTTTATTTCGATGGTTGGTATTTTTGTAGCTTTATCCATAACCCATTGTCTGATCGACTGGACTCATTCAAACATGCTTCCAGCATGTTTGTATAATGCTTTGGATGTACTGTTCTGTTCCTGCAGTTGAGCCCCTCTCAACTGCTTCCACTGTCGGTCTATGAACGAACCCCCCCGTTTCCCACAGCTCAGCCCTGTTTCAATAACACGTTGCTTTTTGTCCTGCACCCCTCAGCTTCCAGAAAGAATTCTCCCTCGACGAAAAAGACGACCCGGCAAAAAGCACCAAGGATATAGATGTTAGTCTCTTGGTCAATCTCCCCAAAGGTGAGTAAGGATTTGTATTATTTCTGCCTGCTTGCAAATTGCCCTCACAATGTCAACTTTCCCAGGGTTTTTGAAAATCACTGTTGTGCAACAGAAGCCTCTTTGCCAGGTGGACTCATGACAAGATTTGTCTAGAACCAGTTTTTCTACATGTACAGTCCTCACATGTTGTACAATATACAACGTTTCCTCCCCATGAAGAGAGATGGTCCTATAGAGGTTTGTGCATCAAGTCCTCCTGAATATATCAGTTTGATGAGCTGTTTCCATTCACGCTTTACAAGTCTTGATTTGGGCAATAAAAAGAGACTGTGGATGTGAAATTGTAAAGAAGACCAATTTCTATGGATCGTGAAACTTCTATTCTTTTTAACTTTTAAAGGAAGACTTCACATAAAAGGGGTTTGGTTCCAAAAGCTGGTTTTGTTTTATCATTAATATCATATCAACTTCATATCGAAGACAAATGTACAAAACATTCAGGTAACATCAGCAGCTTCTGGTTGTTAGCCGGTGCAGGCTCGGGCCTGGTTTAGATGACATGCATCACTGGATTAGCAGTAGTTTATGACCATTAATGCCATAAGTAACTTGACCCCAGGTCACAATGAAACTCTGTCTACTCGATTTGATCAATTATTAACATGAAAACATTAAGTACAGCCACAGATCATGACCTCCACTATTTAGTAGCTCAAGGAGTTTTTAGATAGCTGTCATATGTCGGATACTTTTAATAAGCATTACAAATTTAATTTTCTGCTGCTCATATAATGTTCAGATTAAGTGGGTTACCACTCAAAATTGTCGTGTTTCTGACATCTAAATCATGAAAAGATGATATCTTTGTGTTTTAGTTATGTATACATTTTTCTTAAATATTGAAAGTAAGTAAATAACGGACAACATAGTCTCTACTAGGAACATTGCAAACAAAACATCTGCAATCCACATGTAACCTGTAGATACCGTAGCCGTCTTCAGGAGCCGTTTGGTTTGGAGAGCACTGCTCAGACAGATGTTTTCCTTTTTATTGAGCCATAACAGTATTGTGTTTGTTTATTCTCTCGTTAGTCTCTGAATTGAGGAAACGATTTGAAGGCATTACCACGAGCACAAGTGACTGGGAAATGAACAGGTGAGTTTCTGATAATGACAATGTTGTGGAGGATAATAACACATCTCAGGCTGACCGCCTCCTCATCTGTGTGTGTGTGTGTGTGTGTGTGTGTGTGTGTGTGTGCAGAAAGGAACGTATAGCTCGGCGGTTGGAGGGCATCGAGGGTGAGGTGCATCCGTCTCTGCTGCCGAGTTTGGTGGCCAACCGGCTTCTGGAGGAGGACACACCACGATACACAAGGGCCTCTGATCCCTGTGAGCCCTTTGGTGGTGAGACAAGTGCAGCATCTTGACTCTTGTTTGTGCTTCTATGGGGATAGCTGACTTGTGTTCTCTTCGTGCCTCCTAGTTACAGTCCAGCGGTATGGCATAGAGGGATTCGAATGCCCAGAAATGCAGCTGGCGGCTCCGGAGCGACAGTCCAGAGCTCCCTGCAGACCTGACCCTCAGTCCTCCATCCACACGGAGCCCGTCTACACTTCGGCCTCCACCACCGGTGCCCCTGAGCTCGAGTCCAAGGCCGAACGCATCGCCCGCTACAAGGCGGAGCGGCGTAGGCAGCTGGCCGAGCGCTACGGCATCTCTTTAGATCAGGAGCCGGACTCGGACCAACCCCCGCGCCGCGCCCGGAAGGATTCGGAAGGCTCAGAGAGGCGAATCCGAGGGGAGTCGGTGGGGGAGGACGGCCGGGACAACGCCCTGAGTACTTACACCGGCACCTCCGCCACCAGCCCGAGGGCGGGACGTTCGGCACCACAGCACAGCCACCCCGACCCGGGTCACGGCACGGGTCGGACCAGGGTGGACTCCTTTACAGAGAGGGAGAGGCTGATGAACCTGGAGAATCAACGCAGAGCTGCTCCGCCCGAGCCTCCGTCCTCTTCCTCATACATGGACGTGACATCGTTGTCCTCGGCTGCCAGGGTTCCCGCCAAGGAGTACTCTGTCACAGGGATGCCACCCAGTTCACCCAAGCTGAGCAGGCACCTTTCCCTCTCCTCACCTAAGCACGGGGTGTCTCCTGGGGACCTATTCATCGAGCAGCAGGCCCACAACATCCTCAGCAGACAGGGGTGAGTGGTCTGATCGCTTTCTGCCCTCATCGTCTTTGATTTCTATTTATATCCAAAGTAGTTTCTTTTCCTCGTTTCACAATTGAACCAGTAGATATTATTCTGTGAATTGGCCTGTGCTCTGTTTGCTATCTCATTAGCAGACCATTCCCCCCTCTAGGGTCCAGAACCCAGCTCCCCTTCAGATCCACATAAACAGGGTTCAATGTCTTCCATGTGGGCCAGAACTCTGCTGTATCATTCTCTTTAATAGATAGACGCTCTGTGACAGCGTTATCTGTCCACTGACTTTCCCTCCTCTCTGTCTCTGTCCCTCTTAAACACACATGTCCAAAGTCGTCCTGTGGTTTCATACCGGGTCAGGCAACCTGAGCTTGTTCTGGGACAATCTTTGAGACCCACAGCTGGCCTTGTAAAATATACCAGGCAGACTGATACAACATGTTTGTTTGTGTTGTGTTTCTATTCCAGACATTTCAAGTGTATCTGTTGAGAAAAGCCAATTAATTCCCAAAGGAACTCTCATTAGGCAGCATGTTGCTGTTTTGTTAGGAAGAGCCGAGGCTGTTGGGATGAAGTCTGATCCCACTTTCTTAAAGATAACTGCTTAAAGTCTTAAAGTTCACCAATGCTGATAAAAGCACCAGCTGCCTCCTTAAAGGATAGTTCCAGTTCATCACAACTTGAGATGAACGAATGGTTACTATCAGTCTGTTGTTAATATCATCACAGTTTTCAGACCGTTACATTGTGCCGTACTTGTAGTAGTTGTCCCCCGAGACCCTCGGGGGCCCCCGAGGGCTCATGGTTGTCTTCATGGTAACTTGATTGCCTGCATTTGTTTGGTGATATACCAGTAAAACTGAAATGGTAAACGCCTTACTGTGGCTCTTGCATTTTGACTTGATGTCTTGTAGAGAGGCTCTGTTTCAAAATCTAGTTTTAATATGTTTCATATTTCAGTGTTTAATTTACATGGTTTAATCTGCAGACTAACTGATTTACAGCAAACCTGGGACAGGTTTAACTTCCACCTTATTAGAAGAACAGTTCAGTTTTTAGGTTCTGGGCAACATAGATTGGGGAAACCACAGTTCAGGGACGCACAGGGGCCCATAGTTCAGTTTCTGCCCGGGTGCACACTATTTGGCCTAATCCAGCCCTGACACACACAGTTTCCTTTGCAATGAGAGATTATGCTCTCCACATCTGCGTGGCCAAGAGGAACAATCCTGCAATCCTGTGAGCCAAGCAACCGACCCGTTTGGTATGGACATGCCCTCCAAACAGCGTTACCCCTGAAATGATTGACAAAAGTAATAAACTGGAATTATCCTTTAATTGTGTTATACAATCAATACTGATTAGCAGCTCCAGTGCTCACTAAATCAGGCATTCATTAAATACATGACTGTGAAAAACTGGGTTTATTCTTCTAGCAGAACAGCACTCGTCATCATTCTATCATCTGATTTTTAAGACCCCAAGGGACAGCCAGTGTTCATTTTCCTAAAGGTCTATCTTTAAAAGTACTAGTGTTTTAATCTGCAGCAGATGGATTCATTGCTGCTGCAGAGGATAAGCGCTAAGGAGTGTTGTGATAGTGTACTGATAGTACAGATAGTATCAGCACACTCCTCATCTGTGATGTAAGAACCAGCTGGCCCAGCCCAGGTCTCCACCAGGTGTGACCCTTCAGTTCGTGTTGCTAACGAAGAGATGAAGATGATTCTACACCCGACTATACGCGGTCATTCCCGATCCCATCGCTTCCTCTCGCTGCTCCTAAATCCCTCTCTCGGGTTTCAACACTTGGCCGGCGTGTGTGTGTGTGTGTGTGTGTGTGTGTATGTGTGTGTGTGTGTGTGTATACGTGTGTGTGTGTGTGTGTATACGTGTGTGTGTGTGTGTATACGTGTGTGTGTGTGTGTGTATACGTGTGTGTGTGTGTGTGTATACGTGTGTGTGTGTGTATGTGTGTGTGTGTGTGTGTGTGTGTGTGTGTGTGTGTATACGTGTGTGTGTGTGTGTGTGTGTGTATGTGTGTGTGTGTGTGTGTGTGTGTGTGTGTATGTGTGTGTGTGTGTGTATACGTGTGTGTGTGTGTGTGTATACGTGTGTGTGTGTGTGTGTATACGTGTGTGTGTGTGTATGTGTGTGTGTGTGTGTGTGTGTGTGTGTGTGTGTGTGTGTGTGTGTGTGTGTATGTGTGTGTATACGTGTGTGTGTGTGTGTGTATACGTGTGTGTGTGTGTATGTGTGTGTGTGTGTGTGTATGTGTGTGTGTGTGTGTGTGTGTGTGTGTGTGTATACACGTGTGTGTGTGTGTGTGTGTGTGTATACGTGTGTGTGTGTGTATGTGTGTGTGTGTGTGTGTGTGTGTGTGTGTGTGTGTGTGTATACGTACGTGTGTGTATACGTGTGTGTGTGTGTGTGTGTGTGTGTGTGTGTGTATACGTACGTGTGTGTGTATACGTGTGTGTGTGTGTGTGTGTGTGTGTGTGTGTGTATACGTACGTGTGTGTGTACGTACGTGTGTGTGTATACGTGTGTGTGTACGTGTGTGTGTGTGTGTGTGTGTGTGTGTGTGTACGTACGTTTGTGTGTGTGTGTGTATACGTGTGTGTGTATACGTACGTGTGTGTATACGTACGTGTGTGTATACGTTTGTGTGTGTGTGTGTGTACGTGCGTGTGTGTGTGTATACGTACGTGTGTGCGTGCGTGCGTGCGTGTGTGTGTGTGTGTGTGTGTGTGTGTGTGTGTGTGTGTGTGTGTGTGTGTGTGTGTGTGTGTGTGTGTGTGTGTGTGTGTGTGTGTGTGTGTGTGTGTGTGTGTGTGTGTGTGTGTGTGTGTGTGTGTGTGTGTGTGTGTGTGTGTGTGTGTGTGTATACGTGTGTGTGTGTGTGTGTGTGTGTCGGCGATGCAGGGAGGGTGTTGGGTTACTGGGCGACACAGTGTGACTCCACGGTCAGAACTGTGACCCACAGCTGGGCTTGATCAAGACGTGGGAGGCCTGACGGGAAAGAAGCACATAGGAGAGCGTCTCCTCTACCTTTTCCCAGGAATCTGTGGGTCAAAATGAATGGTTACATTTTAGGACCTAGTAGTAAAATGTTATGAACAAAGGTCATCCTTTTTTTAACCATGTAATGCCCTTGAGTTCATTCTCCCCTTGGAGACTGTCTGTTTTACTAGGCACAGTTAAACTGGTGTTTTAAGATCCTGCCAATCATCAATGTTGCCCGTTTCTCCTGGCGGTGTCGGTACAGTTTCTGTGTAGTTACAGATCCTACAGCAAAAGCCATTTGGGGCCATTTCATCTTTATGGTAATTGTCCCTGAACCAAGAAGTTTTTCCAAAAAAAACCAGAGCTCCACCAGTCTTACTTGATTAAGGGCCCCTTTCATACCTATCTCGTTTAGTCAGGACTTAAGGACTTTTTAATTTGGTTTGAACCAAAATTACAGCTTTGAAACCTCCAACTGAACTCTGTCCGGGCCAGACAGACAGACTTTGGGCCGACAAAAAGAGGTGGTCTCGGTCCAGATCGAACCAAACCACGATGTGGTTCTTTGTAGTGTAGAAGCAGTTTCTGGATAGCTCAGACTTTCGGACCAGTTACAGGACGTTGTTTCAGGCTGTCTCCAGAGTCTGCAAAGAAAAACAATGGAACTCAACAAAATGAGCCGCCGTAACACATGGGGAGAGGAGACTGAATAGATAATAGACATTCGAGCCAACGAGTTTATAAAGAGTCAGTTTAAGAAAAACACAAGTTGCGAGAGAGAGAGTATACGAGAGGACGAGCAGCACGTCCACAAACAATCAATGTCTTTAAATGTAGCATTAAATCCAGGACATTGCGGTCCCAGTGCTTGGTATGCTTCTCAAGCATTTGGCTACCAGGACACCCTGTCCTGCAGCAGTTATGGTGTACCACGTGATCAGAGCTGGTACATACTGCCACACAGACCCGTGGCAGTATTAGTAGGTAAAACACGACTGACCTGATTAGACGGTATAATCTGTAAGATTACCAACTCGGGTTCAGGTCTCAGTTCCTCAGAACCAAGCGGACCCTCGAAGGCCTCTGTAACAGGCATTTAACTCCTCTATCAGACATCACTTTTTGTCTTGTTCTGATTCTTCTGTTTTTCTACTTAAATTCCGGTCCTAGTAGTATCAAAAGGAACCGTTTAGTTTATTTTCCTCTGAATAGCTGCTTCAGTTACACAGTCCTCTCCTGATGCAGTGATGCATTGATAACATGGATTTTTCCACAGAACATAAATGCAGTCTGTGGCCAAATCTGCTCTAATACAAGCAAAGTGTGTTTCTCTTGACTGGTCATTTAACAAACATTAAATAAGAGATTTATTGGTCATATTATATGGCGTGTGATGCCCGACCCAAAACCACAATACCAATGAAGCGTCTCACTGGGGAGCTGGACTTGTATTCTTAGCAGGATCCTGCTGGTGTCCAAACCCATTCTCACTCTGGTTACGCTCAACAGGAAGTCAGTGGTGTGTGTAATGTGGTGGCGTGTCTGCATATGTGCACGCTCCAAGAAAAAAAAGGCTGAATACTGAACCGAGACTTTTACCCACTCATTCACTTGTCTCCCACCGGGTTTCCATTCGGAACAGTGCGAGGGCGAAACTGAGCACTGATTGGTTCCTCCAGACTGATGCTGAGGGCGACACCCATTCCCTCATCAACTGGCCCTCGAGGTATTCCCAGGCCGGTCGTGTCTCACCCCTATATCACCTGCCATGTTGCCGTGTTCCCATTCTGCTGGACTTACCAAAACCCATCAACCCTTGCTGTACGAGCAGTGCTTCTTAAACCGTAGGTCAGGACAGAACCCAGCACTGTTTCCTACGAGACTATACCCATTGTTTTCTTGAATCTCATTGACTCAGTGTGGGTCCTGGGCTGATCAGAAGACATGTTTAAGAACCTCTGCTTTGAGCTCTGTCATCGTCATCCCCATTCACACAAACTCCTGATCCCTCTGCTTTGGAACATAACTTCATCTCCCGTGCACATGTTGCTGTGTTCAGTTTAATCCCCAAGTGAAAACAAATGTATATTCAACATATTAATGAAGGATGAAGCGTTGGGTAGTGATGTTGCAGTATTGTTATTTATCCTGGAGTATTACTGATCTGTTTGGTGGCTGTGTGGACAGCTCTGTTCTCTCAAGAATCAGGTGAGGTAGGAGCTGTGCCATAGAGGGCTGGCTATCATTTACAAATTCTGAGCAGTACAGATGCTAGAATGAACTTAAAAAAAACAGAAACTTTATTTTATCGTCACATGCATATACACATACAATTCATCCACTGCGTTTAACCCAACCTAAGCATCAGGACCAGTGGGTCAACTTGGGGTTCAGTGTCTCGCTCAATGACGACCTGCTCGAACATCTGAGCCACAGACGCCATTTCAATTACAGATGTAACATTTATTGTCGCCTAGAAATCATAACTTCAGATCTTGCATGTTCCCACTCCATCACATTTGGAAGTTTTCCTCCCCATCCAATCCAGTGATAGATGTGCTGTACCCGTGGATGTACAAATAGGAATTGCTAACCGCTATTTCAGCATCCCCAAAACTAAGAACATGATTATCTCAAATAGAAGTAATGAAAAGAGTTTATGTACAGACGTTGACCCTGTGTTGAGTAAAAATCTAGATTAAATCCACCAAAACACAACTTCACAGTGCATCAGCATTTAATGTTGCCAGACAATTCCCCTAAATAAAGGACTCAAAATAGTTTGATTTTAGGATTAAGATTTATTTGAGCAAACAAAACAAATCTGACCAAGCTTTGAATGTATATTTTTGGGACACTTTGTGGTTGGGTAGGTCCTAATACTAACCCAGAGAGAGTCGGCTCCTCCCGTCATGCTGTCAGATGTAAACATGAGAGTAGGAGTTCTGTGTTTGCTCCTTCTGTGAGACCAAGTCCTCTTTATGACGTTAGGAGGTATCTCAACACTTCATGAGACTTTATGCTGTGTCTCAACATGTAGTACAAATGTTAACCGGCCCTTTGTTTCCCTGAAGAATCCGAGTTAGGGAGAGACTTGCCAGGGAGGAGGGCCGCCAGAGGAGCCCAGAGCTGGGAAAAGTTACAGAAGCGCCAGTGTACCGCAGACCCCAGACCCAAACCTCTACACACCACCACGCAGATCCACCAGGGCCCCATCACGTCTACCCCCATCCCCAGCATCACCCCCAGGCTCAGCTCAACCGACCTGGGCCGCCGGGAAGTCAAGAAGTTGGCGGTCACCCCAGTTACCTGTCCATGGCTTCCGGTCCCACGTCCGGTTCTGGGCAGCAAGAGCCACTGGAAGATGATACTGAGGAGTCGGAGGTCGTCAAGACAGAGGGCCTCCTGAGGAGCAGGAAAGCAGTGCTGCCCTCAGAGATCCGCCGCAGAGAGAGGAGCACTGAGGACCCACGGAGAGGAAGGGGGGAAGAGGAGCAAGGGATGACGAGGGCGCCAAGTCTGGCAAGGGAGGCAGAGGTGGAGGAACCGGTAAGAGGACGACACAGGACCAGAGCCAGGTGGGGGGAAGAGGAGCATACTTCCCGAGGTCTGCAAGCGTCGGAGAGCAGGGCCAGAGAGCGGGAGAATGCCATCTATATCCACAAAGGGGTGGCCGCCACCCACATCCAGCCCAGAGACGCGCATGAAGGCGCAGCCCCGAGCCGCTCGGTGTCAGATGCTGGGGATCCACGAGGGTTCAGTCAGAGGAACCCGCAGCAGCACGCCGGCGACCCCCGAGAGGTCAGGGAGGGCGACGGTGTCGGTAACCGAGAGAGTCACCAGGACAGCCGGGTGTCTGTGGCCCAGCTCAGGCACTCCTACATGGAGAGCACCACCACCCCTCCGACCGGCCGCAGGAACGAGCTGTAGGTGGCAAAGTAAAACGCCGCACCGCCGCTACTCACCGGCCGGCTTCTGTAGAACTCGCACTGATGCTTGTTAACCAACCTCGGCCGGCTGCTGAATGACTAACAGGCAACTAAGGCTGGTGTGAAGTCAACATCAAAGCGTAGAGTTCTAATCTGTAGGAATGGCTTTCATGCATTAATCGCCTAACACTAAGCTTCCTATGATGAAGGTTTTCTTTGGTGTTCTTTTTGGCTGTTTGACTTGTTTGGTTACTGACCGGGGAACGTGTGCATGCATTAACCTCTAATGAATCTGCATGGTCTAGCATCACATATTTAATAACTGAATATTCTAACCTACACCTCAGTCCCTCTCTATCGCTCCCTCACCATGCTGTATGTTTCTCTTTCCTTTGGGACTCTTATCTGTTGGTCCTTGTCCTCGGGTGGCCCCTACAGCGAGGTTGCGGGGGACGGGGCTCTCGCAGGCTACGGGGCCCCGTGGAGAGGGGAGAGGGACAGGGGGCGCAGGCCCCGGCAGTATGTCTATCCCGGGGAGAGTAGAAAGACCTCCGAGAGGTTTAGGACGCAGCCCATCACTTCTGCAGAGCGCCAGGAGACCGATAGGTACTGCTCTGGACTGCTGCATGGCTGAGAGTGAAGAATGCTGGGAAATATCCCTATCTTCATGCATGTCAAAGGAATGGGAACATAATGCTGATTTGTATAATATTTAATGCACAGACATGTTGGTTCCTATCAGGTTTTGGTGCACTATACTAATCAAGTACATGCTGTTTACAATACGTGTGTACAATAAGTAAAGTCAATGATCTGATTAATACCATGAGCTGGATCAACATGTACACACTCGCGTTCTCTTAGATTTTACTCTTTTAAGTTTCCCCACTTGCTAATGTTGTTAGAGGCCAAAGGTCCCTCTGATTGGACCTTGGCAGTGGTCATCACATGTGACTGTACCAAGGAAGCATGAATTGGCCTTTTGTTGGTAATCACTCCCTGAGACCATGGAACCAAGCAGACTTCAGTAATGCCGTCTAATTCTCCCATTCTTAGTCTGCTTTACTTGTTCCCCTTTTTCCATTTCTGCTCCCAACACTCGCCGTCCTAGTTCCAGCGCCAACCAGGACCGACTCTCCTCCTCTCTCCGTCTCTAACCGCTCTCCACCCGTTCATGTTACCGACTTACGCATCGTTTTCATGGAAACGACTACTTTTTGCTGATTGTCTTTTTCTTTGTGCACTTTTTTCGAAGGTCCTGTGCCAGTTCAGATTTAGCTCCCACTGAAGGTAAGACGTTACCCCCCCCCCCCCCCCCCCCCCGTAACTTGTCTTAGCAATGATTTTACTGTTTTTAGAATAGAATGTGATTTTCCGAACACATCTGGAGCAGTAAGTGGAGATATAATGTACACATTTACACATCAGAATGCATGCATGTTTGTTGATGAACGTGGTTTTAGAGGTTTTATTGCTCCCAACTTATTTGTTTAAATGCATAAAGTAAAACCCGTGAGCTACTGTAGCCTCTGTACACCAGTGTTGGTGAGGTAGTTGGTTAAGCGTGGCTAGCTGTAGTGGAATTACCATCATGGCTGTACGTGTTTGACCAATTCCATTACTTGGCAGGACTAACGGTTGCATAATGTAGTAGAAGCGATGCCGTTTTGTTTGTGTTTTTATGAATCTACGTTTTTTTTTTGTGTCATGGTTTAATTTAGACTTTTGAGGTGATGCTACCAAAAGCAAACATTTACACTGTATTTAGTTCTTCAGAGGGTTAGAATGCCAACAAAGACTACCTCCACAGTTCTGAGTAGATTGAACTCTCTTGTCTTTGGATGGGCTCAGTTGATGAGATCATGGTGACGCAAAAAAGCATCTAATCAAGTTTCAGTTGAGTTGCTTTCCGTTTCAGTTCTAATCGCTCCGAGTCATAGTTGCAGTGGTTTCTGTGTGGGACGGGCACTGTTATCTGTCATAACAATATCTAGTCCACGTATACAGCTGCCAATGAAAACTACACCATTATCTGGGGCTTCACAGTTAACGCCGGCGGCCACGAATGAATAAAATGTAATTTTCCAAAGGCTTTATGTCAAAGCTTCAAGAATAGACACGAGGGTGGTTTTTAACAAGCCCAACATCTAGAAGTGGGCTTTATTGAGTCGTTACTGCGGCTCACAGTAGCCCAACAGCTCAGCAGAAACCAGCTCATCTGCTTCCTATAAGCACACGCTCAGCTGGGACGCGTTTTGCTCCGTGGAGAATCGGAGGGAGCCGAGCTCGGCACGGCGGCGTCGGTCAAAGGGAATAGTTGTGTGGTCGTGTCGTCTGTCAGTGTGTGTGTGCAGCCTTGCTTCTCACACCTGTCCAGCTCTGCAGTCTCCTCAATGACACCAGTCACAGGTTTATCTTAGCAACAGCACCATCTGGCTTTATAGCTGGGAGCAGAGTAGAGATGAAGGTGAACATTATAACTTATTATAACATTACACTTACAAATGTGTTGCTTAGAAAAGGAGCTTTGCATCAACGGTGAATTCGCTGTTAAGTGTTTGTAAAAAGAGGATGATGTTAAATATTCATATCTTCTACACCAATCTCAATTGTTTTTCAGCCAAGGAGCACTTAAACAAGACCCCCCCCCCACTCTTAACAAGACCCCCCCCCCCCCCCAGTAATATCCCTTGGAATAATTTGACGTAGCCTATTTTTACACTTCTATAGTCTTAATTATGTGCAAGAACAACACTAGAAAAATGTATTAGAAAGATATTCGATGCATAATTGACATATTTTCAGATTCTAAAGCTATGTTCACGCTAAGAGCGACTCAGCGACATTCTATTGGTCCCTTTCAATGGAAGCCGGAGACGTGAAGCTAAAGACTGACGGCCGTCTACGGGGCCATTGGGTTGCTTTTGTCGCTCGTGGTAGATTTACCACTTATAATTCTAAGTCATATTTAATAAAATGGCTCCTTGTTTTCGGTCAGACGTAGACTAAAGCAGGCGTTTCATTCCTAGCTGCTAGGTAGCTTATCAAGCTAACGTTAGCTCTGAGAATTGGTTAAAAATACAGTCTCCGCCTTCTTTATAATGTTACAAACCGACTCATTTTAAAATGAATACCCTGGAGAAGGTTTCTCAGTGTTCTACTGTTCTACATTAGTAGTATTTCTAATGTCTATGTCCTCTCTCTCTCTCCGTAGCTGATGAAGAGAAGCTAGATGAGCGGGCCAAGCTGAGCGTAGCGGCCAAGCGCTCTCTCTTCAGGGTGAGCTTCAACTATCGCCTGTTTGTCCTCTGAGCTCTGCAAATTACACGCTGGTTCCAGACGCCAAGCACGGAGAAATGAGTTTCCAATCACAAACATTGACACTTTTATCCCTTTACTGTGGGGATTTAGAGGAGAACACCTGGAAATAAGAGTTGGTTTCAGCACAGGCGTTCCACCGAGAACAAGCATTTTATTGGCGCACATTTGGCTCTATATCTGTGAAATGGATATCATCTTAATGTACTCTCTTTAATGACGGCTTATTTGATGTCCTTCAGTAGCCAATTCAGTCATCAAACCCACTGTCGCTTTCACAGCAAATACTTCTATGTCAAAGAGTTTGAAGCCAATGTTTCTTTTCTCTTCAATCAAATGAACTCTTCTCCGAGATCATCCTACTAGAGTTTAAGTTTGGTAAAATATTCCATTGATTTAGCATTTAACGTCTCCCTTCAGGAGTTGGAGAAGAGCATTGATGGCGGAGCTTCCAAACAGCGGTCCAGGAACGCAGCAGTGGACAGGAGACTAAGGCGGACACAAGACCGGTCCAGAACTCAGCCAATCACCACTGAGGAAGTAGTCATAGCCGCCACGTGAGTCTTAATGAGCCACTTGAGAAGGAATAGTTTGACATGTTTGGAATGAAGGGAATGGCAAACTATTCCTTTGAATGAAGCACATCTTGGTAGTAGTTTAAAGGATTGATGAACAGGATTTTGTTTGGGTACTCAGAACATTAATAAATAACTGCAAAATATAGAAAAATTCAAGAGCAACAACTCTTTCATTTAAAGGTTCTCTATCCGTAATGCAGAGCATTTCTATTGCCTCCATACGGCTCTCAACAGCTAACGGTGCTAACGGTGCTAACGGTGCTTTAATGAGGGGTGAACCAGAGGGTGGGTGCTACGCTTGATTGAGCGTACTGCAGAGCGGTGGCCTTAAGCTAGCTAGTGGGGCACGCTAACATTACAACATTACAACAAGCACAAAGACAGTGACCTCGTTCTCTGCACAGGTAGACATTACTCCGCTGTCTTTACATAGCTAAATAGTTGTTTGCTGCTATATTAATGCTCTGAATATCCAATAGAGAACCTTTAATAATGCTCCCAATTCTCTGGATTATCTGCAGACCTCACACCTACAAATGTTGTAATTTAACACAAAACGTCCCTCTGAAACTGGTCCACAGGGTCACTGATTCTGGGTAGAATTGTGTCCATTTTGTAATGTAATATTCCAGTGCAGTGAGTCAACAGAATTCCATCCAGACTCTGATATCTCTATGAAACCCAAACTATCCGCACGGCAAGACTTTAGCCGGGGGAAGTGAGATGGTATGTTTGTTTTTTTCTGTAATTTGGGTGAACCTACTTCTTCCAGCTCTCCGATGCAGCACATTGTTTTGATCGAGGCGCGATTCAAATTATTTTTTGAAACTCGTGATCTGGTTCCTCCTGTTTCATTTGTGTTTTCTCTGTCACTCTCTCTCTCTCTCTCTCTCTCTCTCTCTCTCTCTGTCTCTCTCTCTCTCTCTGTCTCTCTCTCTGTCTCTCTCTCTGTCTCTGTCTCTCTCTCTCTCTCTCTCTCTGTCTCTCTCTCTGTCTCTGTCTCTCTCTCTCTCTCTCTCTCTGTCTCTGTGTCTCTGTCTCTCTCTCTCTGTCTCTCTCTCTCTCTCTCTGTCTCTCTCTCTGTCTCTCTCTCTGTCTCTGTCTCTCTCTCTGTCTCTCTCTCTGTCTCTCTCTCTCTCTCTCTCTGTCTCTCTCTCTGTCTCTGTCTCTCTCTCTCTCTGTCTCTCTCTCTGTCTCTGTCTCTCTCTCTCTCTGTCTCTCTCTCTGTCTCTGTCTCTGTCTCTCTCTCTCTCTCTCTGTCTCTGTCTCTGTCTCTGTCTCTGTCTCTGTCTCTCTCTCTCTCTCTCTCTCTCTGTCTCTCTCTCTGTCTCTGTCTCTGTCTCTGTCTCTGTCTCTCTCTCTCTCTCTCTCTCTCTCTCTCTCTCTCTCTCTCTCTCTGTCTCTGTCTCTGTCTCTCTCTGTCTCTGTCTCTGTCTCTGTCTCTGTCTCTGTCTCTCTCTCTCTCTGTCTCTGTCTCTGTCTCTCTGTCTCTGTCTCTGTCTCTGTCTCTCTCTCTGTCCCTCTGTCTCTCTCTGTCTCTTTGTCCCCTTAGCGTCCCCACTCACAATGCTGTAGTCGTCCCTAGCCCCACCCTAGTTTGCAGCACCGTCCCTCCGTACAGGTACACGGATGTGAACTCCGACCCTCAGTGTGCGACTAACACGATGGCTGAGCACGTCTGGTACACAGAGTGGTATTCACCCCACAGTGTTCTTTGGTGCCCTCTTGTGTGATGAGAGGAAACGACATGGTTTCCTTATTATAATAGAACACTAAAAAGACTAGATTCTATTTTAATAGTTGTGTTTGTGGTTGGCATGACTCACTGTGTGTCTGTAAAAAACACCTTTTTAAAAAATGTTTTGCTTTGTTTATTGGATGTCATTGTCATTGGATGCACACGGCTCCACACTGCTGCCTGCCATGTAGCATGACGCCAGCTAGCTTGCATGAGCTCCTTCCATGCTCACCACAATTGTCCCCTTTCTACTTCCTCTTTGTCTCTCTGGTGTCACCCTGCCCTCAGCCTGCAGGCGTCATCGCAGCTGAGCGCCGCCGCCGCCCGGCAGCTGAGAGCCGCCGCCGCCCGGGAGCAGAGCGCCGCCGCCGCCCGGGAGCAGAGCGCCGCCGCCGCCCGGGAGCAGAGCGCCGCCGCCGCCCGGGAGCAGAGCGCCGCCGCCGCCCGGGAGCAGAGCGCCGCCGCCGCCCGGGAGCTGGCGCGGGAGGCCCGGCCGATGCAGGATACCCAGGAGGTCCAGTTCTCTAAGCCGGTGTCCACAGTGGAGGGAAAGTGCCAGGGTCAGGATGAGCCCGACCTCAGCACTCTCACCCTGGTGGAAAAGATGGCGCTGTTTAACCGGCTGGCTCAGCCTCCCATCAGGGTCACCCGCACCAGAGGGGACACGCGCCAGCGCAGGACCAACGCCCGCTACCAGACGCAACCCATCACGCTGGGAGACATGGAGCAGGTGGGCGAGCGGCAGGATCATTCATCATTTAAACTAAAGTCATTTTAGAAAATGTTTCCTTAGATTGTAAGGTTTCAGAAAACAGAGGTGTTCTTTCAACACATGACCATATTTTTGTTGGCTGTAAAGTGTCATTTTGATGTTGTACACACACGTTTTAAAGGAATAGCTTGACGTTTGTTTAATCTGTACACAAACTGTGTGACGTAGGCAGATACACCATTAACCTCTTAACTCCCCGTAAAACCACTGTTGGTTTTACATTTCAGCATTGTTATGCATTTAACAAAGTGTTTTATTTAGTTAGCAAGAAAGTGAGTGACCATATTTCCCAAGGATTCTGGTTAAAAATTAGTGGATGAATTTCATTTATTTAGCTCAAAATCACATCTTTTCTTCGAGGGCTTTACAATCTGTACAACACATGAACCCTTCATGCGTGTTTGTGCTCCAGGAGCTTTCAGACATAGACGTGGGGGGAGAACAGGAGCCTGTACAAGTAAGCTCCCTCTGAACCGTCACCACGCCGAGGCAGAAATGACCGCGCATGTCTCCCCGTGTGGCGCGTCCCGTATCCGCGCTGTGTGATGTCACTGTGAACGCTGCCCGGCTTCTGAGTGGGTTGTGACTCAGCGATGCTCGAGGGCTTGTTAAAGATGCCTCCGTGGTGGAAGAGAGCACTTTGACTCTCGCTCACCACCGCATGGGCCGCTATCTTTCATCTGCCCGGATCCAAGCTGGAGGAAATGAAGACGTTTAAAGGACTCTCTTTTGCAAGGTTTTTGTCTGAGGTTTCCATGGATGTTTACTGCTGCTTGTCATTCATTACTCAGCAGAAATGTCAGGTTAGTTCACTAACTTCTGGCTCCGGCTGGCATGGCTTTGTGATGCAGGCTGCAGATTGCCCTTTGATGCTCAGGAAGTGCCGAGAGTCAGACAGGCGGTGATTAGTCGGCGTGATTCTCTTGATTTTGGCGTGTGTCCAGTTTTCCCGACCTGTTTCTAAGCCTTGTTTACAAACCCTTCTTTCTCTCGAACTCTTTCTTCCTCTCCGTCACGCAGCTTCAAAACGGTCCAGGCTCTCGGTTCGGACACCTCCCCGCCTCACCGCCGTCGTCCTCCCCTCTGAGAGGAGGCACCGTCTCCACGGACCACGCCGGGGACATCCACATAACCCGAGTGCCGCCGCTGGCGGCGGGGCCCCGGGTTGAGCCCCTCCCCCCCAGCTCTGAGGGCCTCTCTCGGAGGTCCCGGGACTCGGCGGACCAGCAGAGGTGCCAAATCTTGCCGCGGGGAGAAAATGGAGCTGATCTGGGAGGAGGAAAGAGGAAGCTGCCCTCTCCGGAGAAGGCGGTCAAGCAGGCTGCTCTGCCCCAGCCCCAGACTGGAAGAGAGAGGAGGAGGAGGAGGGAGGAGGAGGAGGAGGAGGAGGAGATGGAGGAAGGGGGGGAGGAGGAGGAGTGGCTGGCAAGAGGGTGGGGAGACAGAGCCGTGCAGAGCTCAGAGAGTCTCCAGGAGGTGCACACACACACCTCAGACAGCCAGAGGAGCCGGACCATCAGTGGAGGTAAGAGCAGCAGGAACACTGAAATAAATGACATCATTAATTATATATATATTGAGCTTTTACACAGCTTATTCTATATCCGGCTTTGCAAAGAATTTAAAACGATATTCACTGGCTTTGATTCTGAAGACACTGGATATCGTAGGTAGTAACTCATTCTCTGCTTTTAATAGAAACGATAAATCAAAAGGAAAACAAAGTGATGCTGAACAGACGAATGAAGTGGGTTAAAGAGACGACTCTGACTAAAATTAATACAACTGACAATTTTAGACTGCATGCTAAATCTTAGCACGCTGACATGGTGCAGACTGGATAAACCTCGGTTTCTCGTTGCACGTTCAGTGTTTCGTTCAGATCGCGGTATTC
Organism: Leptoclinus maculatus; assembly: GCA_032191485.1. Classification (NCBI taxonomy): domain Eukaryota; kingdom Metazoa; phylum Chordata; class Actinopteri; order Perciformes; family Stichaeidae; genus Leptoclinus; species Leptoclinus maculatus. The sequence goes on from JAVDOI010000013.1 coordinate 16,068,411, forward strand.
AGGCTTCCTCTATGTCCGAGCAGCAACCCGTCGCCTGTGTCTGCATCAGTTCGACTCAGGATCAGCGTGGGTTATTTGATTACAGCGCTGGGCGGTTTAAAGCTGAGAAGACGTTTGCTCCCACGCTGCTTCGTGCTGCTTCGTGCTGTGAGAGCCGTGACTGTACTTTTCATGCAGAAGCCTGTAGTAGTAATACTTTCTATTATTATTGTTATTTAGTGAGGTGTTTCCTAGATAGGGCTGCACAAATATTCACATCTTTATGGAGGCGTTTTAACACGGCCTACTGGCAGGATGAGCAATATTTATTTCATTATTATTTTACCATTTTAAATGAAATGTTGTGGTGACCTCCACATCTACAGAGCCCCACAATAATCACAGCATGAGCATGATGACAATGATCTGTCCCTCAGATACATGGATGAACTTTTTAAATCCTGTTTCACACCTTTTTGCCTCACATAGGTCCTTCTGAAGCAGAAGAATTATGCCATTTAAAATCAAATCCGCCATGTGAACATTGATGTAGTCGCTGTCAAGTTATTGATTTCTCTCCATTGTGTGTGTGCTTGTCTGCTTGTGCTCACAGAGCTGCCAGAGTACACCGTGGTCACGTCCAGGCTAGGATCCGGTTCTCCCGGCAGCGGTGGTCAGCCTGAGGAGGGAGAGGAGCTGAGCGCCATGATGATGGCCAGACAGATGTCCATCAGAGAGAGGTGAGCCCGGCCGTGTGTCCTTCCATAAGCTTCACTTCATGTTGACAAAGTGCAGGTACTGTTCAAGCTCATTTCTGTTAATGTCATCTTAGCCTAAAATATAATCCCTTTTGGATCAGCTGGTCAGTAAATCAGGCCAGCGAGGGTATGATTGTTTTAGATGTGGGTTAGATGGAGACGAGGCCGAGCCGCCGCTACAACAACACATACGGAGGTGATAGAATTCATGCTGAAGCTCTTCAAGGCCTCTAAACAAAGCTGCTCAAACCAGGCTTCTTCTTCTGTCCATAGATGAGCTTCTGACCTTCATGGACACCGTAGTTTTAACAGCGTTCCTCAAACAGGAGGAAACATTTCACACTATTTTCTGAATGTATATTCTTTTTCTTTATTTTTGGCATATTGCTACTCGAGCACACGCCGTGCTTTCACATCGTCCGTCCTTTTGTATGATTTGAAATACTCGTGTACGTTTGAACGGAAACGATGACGTAAGTCTAGTTATGTCACGTTGTGTTAGCCGGTGAACACGCCGGCCGCGCTCTGAATTGATTGATGACATAATAGAAGTGAACTGGTGTCCCAGCATTCTGTCTGTCTGTCTGTCTGTCTGTCTGTCTGTCTGTCTGTCTGTCTCTCTCTGTCTGTCTGTCTGTCTGTCTGTCTGTCTGTCTGTCTGTCTCTGTCTCTGTCTCTCTCTGTCTCTCTCTGTCTGTCTGTCTGTCTGTCTGTCTGTCTGTCTGTGTCTCTCTCTCTGTCTGTCTGTCTGTCTGTCTGTCTGTCTGTCTGTCTGTCTGTCTGTCTGTCTGTCTGTCTGTCTGTCTGTCTGTGTCTCTCTGTCTGTCTGTCTGTCTGTCTCTGTCTCTGTCTCTGTCTCTGTCTCTGTCTCTCTCGTAGCTCGTCTTTGAGTCTCTCTCGTAGCTCGTCTTTGAGTCTCTCTCGTAGCTCGTCTTTGAGTCTCTCTCGTAGCTCGTCTTTGAGTCTCTCTCGTAGCTCGTCTTTGAGTCTCTCTCGTAGCTCGTCTTTGAGTCTCTCTCGTAGCTCGTCTTTGAGTCTCTCTCGTAGCTCGTCTTTGAGTCTCTCTCGTAGCTCGTCTTTGAGTCTCTCTCGTAGCTCGTCTTTGAGTCTCTCTCGTAGCTCGTCTTTGAGTCTCTCTCGTAGCTCGTCTTTGAGTCTCTCTCGTAGCTCGTCTTTGAGTCTCTCTCGTAGCTCGTCTTTGAGTCTCTCTCGTAGCTCGTCTTTGAGTCTCTCTCGTAGCTCGTCTTTGAGTCTCTCTCGTAGCTCGTCTTTGAGTCTCTCTCGTAGCTCGTCTTTGAGTCTCTCTCGTAGCTCGTCTTTGAGTCTCTCTCGTAGCTCGTCTTTGAGTCTCTCTCGTAGCTCGTCTTTGAGTCTCTCTCGTAGCTCGTCTTTGAGTCTCTCTCGTAGCTCGTCTTTGAGTCTCTCTCGTAGCTCGTCTTTGAGTCTCTCTCGTAGCTCGTCTTTGAGTCTCTCTCGTAGCTCGTCTTTGAGTCTCTCTCGTAGCTCGTCTTTGAGTCTCTCTCGTAGCTCGTCTTTGAGTCTCTCTCGTAGCTCGTCTTTGAGTCTCTCTCGTAGCTCGTCTTTGAGTCTCTCTCGTAGCTCGTCTTTGAGTCTCTCTCGTAGCTCGTCTTTGAGTCTCTCTCGTAGCTCGTCTTTGAGTCTCTCTCGTAGCTCGTCTTTGAGTCTCTCTCGTAGCTCGTCTTTGAGTCTCTCTCGTAGCTCGTCTTTGAGTCTCTCTCGTAGCTCGTCTTTGAGTCTCTCTCGTAGCTCGTCTTTGAGTCTCTCTCGTAGCTCGTCTTTGAGTCTCTCTCGTAGCTCGTCTTTGAGTCTCTCTCGTAGCTCGTCTTTGAGTCTCTCTCGTAGCTCGTCTTTGAGTCTCTCTCGTAGCTCGTCTTTGAGTCTCTCTCGTAGCTCGTCTTTGAGTCTCTCTCGTAGCTCGTCTTTGAGTCTCTCTCGTAGCTCGTCTTTGAGTCTCTCTCGTAGCTCGTCTTTGAGTCTCTCTCGTAGCTCGTCTTTGAGTCTCTCTCGTAGCTCGTCTTTGAGTCTCTCTCGTAGCTCGTCTTTGAGTCTCTCTCGTAGCTCGTCTTTGAGTCTCTCTCGTAGCTCGTCTTTGAGTCTCTCTCGTAGCTCGTCTTTGAGTCTCTCTCGTAGCTCGTCTTTGAGTCTCTCTCGTAGCTCGTCTTTGAGTCTCTCTCGTAGCTCGTCTTTGAGTCTCTCTCGTAGCTCGTCTTTGAGTCTCTCTCGTAGCTCGTCTTTGAGTCTCTCTCGTAGCTCGTCTTTGAGTCTCTCTCGTAGCTCGTCTTTGAGTCTCTCTCGTATGCAGCTGGCGACAGCTGGTCAGTTACCTTTCATCCTGTTTGTGGCGTTGTCGTGGAGCCCCTCTGGGCAGAACAGGACGTCCCCCGCTCTGGGTCACAGAGGGCTAGTTGTTAGAGGTGGGGGGGGCACTGCCCAACACCCTGACCCTCCATTATGGCTCCGGTCTGCTCCCCACTCAGAGCTCCATAATTGAACCTCTGTTCTTCTCTCACTGGACCTCACTTTGTGTTGCATGTGCTTCATACGGAGTCTCATTCAGAAGAATACATGTTCATATTTACTTTACCTGTTTTATTGCTTTAAGAAAAGCTCCCGTTACACTCACCGACGTCTCCAAGTGATCTTTGTGTCTAGTTCTACTGTAGCTGTCGGCGCTCTGTGTATTTAACTGCTGTGTGTCTCTGCTCAGCCTCCGTCTTCACTGCAGACCGTCCCGTAGACCAGACTAAAGGGCCGCGTGGCAGCTGCCTCTTTTAACCTTTAACCAGTAGCTTCATATCATGTGCTGCTCTATTAGCTCCACACTTATATCTGTGTGCGATGATGGTATGGATGGATTATTACGTGTCCCTCATCTCTCATTGGCTGAATATGTTTAGAAGGAGTTACATGTCCGAGTCTCTCCTCTCATTATCAGAGGTTTTAATAAGTTGGTACAATTTATTTATTTTATCGTGTTTATTGGTTTTCATTTTTAACAGACAGATGTTTAATGCAAATAACATGTTTGAAACGTCCACAAAAGAGTGAAAAGCACAAAACAATAATAGGGAATAGATACATACCAAATGTAAGTGCTGTATGACGTCTCTTAACCATGAATAAAGTATCATTCATTTCTTTGGGGGATATACATTTCACATTTAAGCCGCCCGTCTTCTCCCCGCGTATGAAGCGTATTGTAACTCTTCCTCTCCTGCTTTCTCCCCGTCTCAGAGTGGCCTTGTTGAAGAAGAGCGGCGAGGACGACTGGAGGAGCAGGATCAACAGGAAGGAGGATGCGCTGCAGGCGGCTGCTGGCGAACAGCAGGCTCAGCTCTGGGAGGAGGAGCAGAGCTTCAAGAAGAAGGTAACCACCTGAACCTGCACACTCAGACGGGCGGCGTCCGCTCATGTCTGTCGCCTCATGTTTTTCCATGGTGCCCCGTTCATGTTTAAAAGGGTGAGCGGTGTCCTGTTTGAGCTAAGCGCTACATCCAAACTGTGGTTCAGATCACAACACATGAACTCTTCCAGGTGACTTTGACTCACGGGGTTGCATTAGCTGTACCGGCCTCTGATCGTCTTCTGCTGACATGTAACTCTAGAATCATGGAGACGTCAGAGTAGAAACGTGGTAATAGTTTCTCCAAACAGAGAGGTTGTGTATTGTCTGCGTCCTTTCATGGCTTTGTCTCTTTCCTCTGTTCCATGTCACACACAGCTGTATCAGGAGTCGGCATGTATCTGCATGTGTTTCCGTCATGGCAGTAGATCAGATAGACATTATTTCATGGTGCACGAAATCATCCAATTCAATTGAAATGTATTTTTTAATTTGTGCATGCATGATGCATGACGAATAAATAAGAATAGGAAACGCTTTATATTAAGGTCCCTATAATTAACGTTTAGTTAATAGGTATTAAGGACATGAGTCCTTATGAAATGCTTATTAACATTTTGTGTTTAAGACTATTAATGTTAACAATGGCAACAAACACGTGTGCTGTTAGATTATAAGACATTTATAAGAAACTTGTACACAGTTGTAGACTGCTTAAGAACGTTAATATCAGCCTTATAATTGGTATATTAACTACCGTATTTTCCGCACTATAGGGCGCACTGGATTATACGGCGCACTGTCAATGAATGGTCTATTTTCGATCTTTTTTCATATATAAAGCGCACCAGACTATAAGGCGCTTTAAGCAAAACAAAACAGTCAGTCAGTCAAACTTTGCGATTACGGCATCCAGCATGCCCGGATCCCTCTCGTCATTATCCGAGTCAGAGTCAGTGTCGTCGCTGTTACCTGGCAGTTCAGTGATGATTCCGGCCTTCGTGAAAGCTCGGACCACAGTTGAGACTGATACCTTAGCCCAGGCATCCACGATCCATTGGCAGATAGTAGCGTAAGTCGCCCGGCGCTGTCTCCCTGTCTTGGTGAATGTGTGTTCGCCTTCTGTCATCCACTGCTCCAACGCAGCTCGCAGTTTAACTTTGAACGCCCTGTTGACACCAATATCTAGCGGCTGGAGTTCTTTAGTTAATCCACCCGGAATGATGGCAAGCTCCGAATTAGTTTGCTTCACTTTGTTTTTGACAGCATCGTAATATTAACATATGTAATATTATGGTGAAGCACAGTATGTATTACTCCGCGACGCTCCTGACTACGGTAGCCGTAATGCTGCAAGCGGTGCGGCTTTGTAGTTTACCAAAGTCGTACTAAAACATTTTGACAGAGCGCCGTGTACCACACAAAATCGCTTCGAGGTCAGTAAGCACAACCAGAATGAATCCATATATAAGGCGCTCCGGATTATAAGGCGCACTGTTGTTTTTTGAGAAAATGAAAGGCTTTTAAGTGCGCCTTATAGTGCGGAAAATACGGTAAATATAATAAATGTGTTAATGCTTTTATAAACCATTATCAGAAACTCGTATCATTGTTAAATCCTTACTAAGCTCTTGCTGCTTTATAAATATTAATACATACTTTATTATGCATTTATTAGCAGTGTATTATGCACTTATGAACAGTTATCTGAGCAACTTTCTGCAGCTACGGGATATAAAGCGAGAACAGTCTTTATTTAGTTGAGGTTGCATATTGTCTGTGTATTTGAGTCATTTAAATACACTAAAACATCTTTCGCTTGCATTTCATTTAAATAAAATGTTAATAGTTATGTTTTAACCAATCATTAAAAACAAAATTGGATTTAAAAATTTGACTTTTGTCATAAATTAGTTGTACACACGAGGACAATGACATTTTAATTTGTTAAAATAATTTCATTTTATTTGCAGCCATAGACCTCCCTACAGTCTCTAGATTATCTTTTATATTTGTTAGTTGTTCTATCACAGTACATTAAGAGGAATTTGAAGGCCTAATTTTGCCCAAATTCCACACACTGAGATATTTTTACTCAAAATTCATTACTTTGTGTAGACTATAAAAAACAACGGACAGTTACTGACAGTAATGACTTTCATGTATTTCAACCTTTCCTTCCGCTGAGCTGCATGTTACAACCTTTCACTCTTCTCTTTGTCTCTGTTTGCATGTCCTTTTACATAATAAACCTCATTTCATCCTCTGCATGTTGAGTGCGTGTCTCTGTGTTGGCATCCTCTTGTTTGTTTTTAAAGGGAGAGTTCGGGCGGGACGCCACACGCACCTCTCTGTTTAGACTCATTCAAACAGTCACCGTCCACACCAGCCTCTGTTTAGACTCATTCAAACCGTCACCGTCCACACCAGCCTCTGTTTAGACTCATTCAAACAGTCACCGTCCACACCAGCCTCTGTTTAGACTCATTCAAACAGTCACCGTCCACACCAGCCTCTGTTTAGACTCATTCAAACCGTCACCGTCCACACAGCCTCTGTTTAGACTCATTCAGTCACCGTCCACACCAGCCTCTGTTTAGACTCATTCAAACAGTCACCGTCCACACCAGCCTCTGTTTAGACTCATTCAAACCGTCACCGTCCACACAGCCTCTGTTTAGACTCATTCAAACAGTCACCGTCCACACCAGCCTCTGTTTAGACTCATTCAAACAGTCACCGTCCACACCAGCCTCTGTTTAGACTCATTCAAACAGTCACCGTCCACACCAGCCTCTGTTTAGACTCATTCAAACAGTCACCGTCCACACCAGCCTCTGTTTAGACTCATTCAAACCGTCACCGTCCACACAGCCTCTGTTTAGACTCATTCAAACAGTCACCGTCCACACCAGCCTCTGTTTAGACTCATTCAAACAGTCACCGTCCACACCAGCCTCTGTTTAGACTCATTCAAACAGTCACCGTCCACACCAGCCTCTGTTTAGACTTATTCAAACAGTCACCGTCCACACCAGCCTCTGTTTAGACTCATTCAGTCACCGTCCACACGCACCTCTCTGTTTAGACTCATTCAAACAGTCACCGTCCACACCAGCCTCTGTTTAGACTCATTCAAACAGTCACCGTCCACACCAGCCTCTGTTTAGACTCATTCAAACCGTCACCGTCCACACAGCCTCTGTTTAGACTCATTCAAACAGTCACCGTCCACACCAGCCTCTGTTTAGACTCATTCAAACAGTCACCGTCCACACCAGCCTCTGTTTAGACTCATTCAAACAGTCACCGTCCACACCAGCCTCTGTTTAGACTCATTCAAACAGTCACCGTCCACACCAGCCTCTGTTTAGACTCATTCAAACAGTCACCGTCCACACCAGCCTCTGTTTAGACTCATTCAGTCACCGTCCACACGCACCTCTCTGTTTAGACTCATTCAAACAGTCACCGTCCACACCAGCCTCTGTTTAGACTCATTCAAACAGTCACCGTCCACACCAGCCTCTGTTTAGACTCATTCAAACAGTCACCGTCCACACCAGCCTCTGTTTAGACTCATTCAAACCGTCACCGTCCACACAGCCTCTGTTTAGACTCATTCAAACAGTCACCGTCCACACCAGCCTCTGTTTAGACTCATTCAAACAGTCACCGTCCACACCAGCCTCTGTTTAGACTCATTCAAACCGTCACCGTCCACACAGCCTCTGTTTAGACTCATTCAAACAGTCACCGTCCACACCAGCCTCTGTTTAGACTCATTCAAACAGTCACCGTCCACACCAGCCTCTGTTTAGACTCATTCAAACAGTCACCGTCCACACCAGCCTCTGTTTAGACTCATTCAAACCGTCACCGTCCACACAGCCTCTGTTTAGACTCATTCAAACAGTCACCGTCCACACCAGCCTCTGTTTAGACTCATTCAAACAGTCACCGTCCACACCAGCCTCTGTTTAGACTCATTCAAACAGTCACCGTCCACACCAGCCTCTGTTTAGACTCATTCAAACAGTCACCGTCCACACCAGCCTCTGTTTAGACTCATTCAAACAGTCACCGTCCACACCAGCCTCTGTTTAGACTCATTCAGTCACCGTCCACACGCACCTCTCTGTTTAGACTCATTCAAACAGTCACCGTCCACACCAGCCTCTGTTTAGACTCATTCAAACAGTCACCGTCCACACCAGCCTCTGTTTAGACTCATTCAAACAGTCACCGTCCACACCAGCCTCTGTTTAGACTCATTCAAACCGTCACCGTCCACACAGCCTCTGTTTAGACTCATTCAAACAGTCACCGTCCACACCAGCCTCTGTTTAGACTCATTCAAACAGTCACCGTCCACACCAGCCTCTGTTTAGACTCATTCAAACCGTCACCGTCCACACAGCCTCTGTTTAGACTCATTCAAACAGTCACCGTCCACACCAGCCTCTGTTTAGACTCATTCAAACAGTCACCGTCCACACCAGCCTCTGTTTAGACTCATTCAGTCACCGTCCACACCAGCCTCTGTTTAGACTCATTCAAACCGTCACCGTCCACACAGCCTCTGTTTAGACTCATTCAGTCACCGTCCACACCAGCCTCTGTTTAGACTCATTCAAACAGTCACCGTCCACACCAGCCTCTGTTTAGACTCATTCAAACAGTCACCGTCCACACCAGCCTCTGTTTAGACTCATTCAAACAGTCACCGTCCACACCAGCCTCTGTTTAGACTCATTCAAACCGTCACCGTCCACACAGCCTCTGTTTAGACTCATTCAAACAGTCACCGTCCACACCAGCCTCTGTTTAGACTCATTCAAACCGTCACCGTCCACACCAGCCTCTGTTTAGACTCATTCAAACAGTCACCGTCCACACCAGCCTCTGTTTAGACTCATTCAAACAGTCACCGTCCACACCAGCCTCTGTTTAGACTCATTCAAACCGTCACCGTCCACACCAGCCTCTGTTTAGACTCATTCAAACAGTCACCGTCCACACCAGCCTCCAGCTGCTTATCAGGGTTTGTTCAGCTTCGCTGCACATATTCAGATTTTAGGTTTTGAGCCTGTTCAAGGTCAGGAAGAGTTTTGCTTTCCATGCTTTGATGCCGCTGTCAATGAGCTGATGTTTTCTGGACAAAAACATTTTTTTAATCACGTTCAAGTGATGTCTAAGTAGTATTTTTTACTGCAATATAAGAGTCCTGCACCTCTATGGAAACGGCACAATGATGGCTAAAAGTAGAGGGAATTTAAAAGTATCTTAAATGCAGTAGAACACAGTTATAATGCCATTAATCATCAAATACAAAAACCCAAGTTGAATTTCTTTGATAACTTATTTTACAAAGATTTGAAAACACTGGAATCTATCTATCCATCATTTGTGTCCACAGATGTTACCAATGTTGGAAAGAAAAAGTGGAGGCTCTGCGTGCTGTATATGTTGAACTCACAACCTCTGCCCTCTGCTCCGTGTTCAGAAGCTCACAGTTCAGTTTAAATTTCACAGAATGTTTGTCACTTGATTGTTGGTCTTAGACAAATCACTCAAGGCTTCCTAGTTGTGCTGAGAGGCGCAGAATTTAGTCTTTTTTACAGAATGTTGTTAAACCAAATGGTTTATTTGGGGCCAGATGTTAAATGACATGTAGAATACAATGTTTTTGATGAAATATCACATTTTAAGCTTAGTTTTTTGGCCGTTTTTTTTTTTTTATGGAAGCAAGCTGTCGGAAAGATGAAAATCTGACAATAATTACGTTTTTTTACAGCTTCTGACTGTGATGAACTGTGTTGGATTGGCCATTGTTTAAAGAAAACGTGCTTTTCAATCCCGCCGGCGGGTTTTGGTGTTCAGAGGGCCTTAAAATGAACCGTTCTTAAAGTCCAAGAGGTGTGTCAAAAGACTTTTAGGGAGTCTGTTGTGTGATTTGGCCTCGACATTATCCCCGGGACAACCGAGCCTTCAGCAAACAATGTCCCTCCCTTCTCTCCTGTGGCCGCTTGTCTGTAGGACGACGAAGCGCTGATGATGATGATGATCGATGATTTCGCCGTGTCCGACGAGCTATGGGTAAGGCCAGTGTGCGAGCCCCAAATAATGCGCACACACACACACACACACACACACACACACACACACACACACACACACACACACACACACACACACACACACACACTCTGCGGTGGTATTTATCAAGTGCATTTCAATTGGATTAGTGATCTATAAATCCTCAACTGTATCTCCTGGCTGCTAACACGCTCTCTTGATAAATACATCCTGAGTGTAACACACGTTCAGCTCTCTGTGTGTGTGTGTGTGTGTGTGTGTGTGAGAGAGTGTGTGTGTGTGTGTGTGTGTGTGTGTGTACGTGTACATGTGGTGCTGTTGGTAGTGGTGCTGTGTTTGGGTGTTTCCCTTAAAATCATGGTGACGGTGTTCTCTAATTCGTCACACCTTCTGCTCGTTGGGTTTCAGAATGATGTCACGGATGTCTCTCACACACTGGATGTGCAGTCTGAGTGTCTAAGGTGTATTTGTCTCTAATCGTCATAACTCTTCCAGAGATAATTCGTTGGTATTGTGAGCTGTGTATGAAGGCCAGAGTAGGACTGTAATCCTTAATCAGACCTGTTGGCACACTTGTTTGCTCTGCCTCCCGTCTGCTCTCCATGCAGTATAATAATAATAATCATAATTATACAAATGTAAAATAGCAAACAAATTTATGAATATAAAAATAAATGCAAATAGATAAGATAACAGAAAGGCCATAGCACATGTTTTATATAGAATATAAACTGAAATAATAGTTTCCTTAGTTGGCCTCTATGTTAGTTTTTAATATGTCATATATTCTGTAAAAGGTGGAAAATGTGCATTATAAAATATATACAACATTATAAAAGGCACATTACGTTGCAGACTTTTTAAGGCTGATTATCATGTTCAAGCAGACTCAATTTCTCAAGAGAAAAAGCACAAACTTTAAGCTGGACTAATCAATATTGTATATGAACAAAGGATCAAATGATGTGATGAATTATATGACCGGGACAAACCCTCGAGGATTATCAACCAGCGCTACGGTTTCCCTCTGATGGACTGAAACAACGAGCGACTAGCTGGTGGTCAGAGTGGAGCATTTAGCAGCTTACAACTGTTTTTAATAATTCAATTATTGCTGGTTTAAAGTAAAAGGAATTTTGTATTCTCTACCATAATTACACACCCGGCATATGGAATCTAACGAAATCATTAAGAAGGGCATTACAATTTAGATTAAATGTAACTAAACAGTGACATGAATGAAAAAAGTCTGATTTTTATTTTGTTATTTTGTTCAGTGAGTTTCATAAAGTTTCATACATTTTAGGGACTTGTGGGAAATGAGATTGAGGTATCTTGACTTTGAGTTCCTAGCTTGGGTAAAGCTCTAAGAACACTGCATCCTACACTTCCCACAATGCATTGCCCACCTCTTTCTAACCCCACACCGCTTGCTTATTACCCTGTTATAAATGTGTGGTCTCCTGACGTCATCACTACGACATCACCGGAGGTTATTAGAATCGTTTTAAATACTGCGTCTTCTCTCCATGGCTGTGTCTCTATAGGAGACTTTCTCTCCTCCTGAACCTCCTCCCCGCTCTCCATCCCCCGATGAGTCGGCCAGCCAGGTAGGAAGCCGCATCAGCTCCTGCTGCACGCTTTGCCCCCCCCCCCCCCCCCCCGGCTACCTAACTGAGCTCTGAAATGCAAACCCCCTTCGTTTTAACACGCGTCTTCCCTGAAACAGAGAGTGAGGCTTTGCAGAAAAGCTCTTCAGCCATAAGTGTGTGGTCCTTTTTTTTGCTGGCATGGCGAGTGCACATTATGCTCACAGTCCTTTCACAGCCACCCTGCTCCTCCGCACCTCTAAAACATCCCCTTCCCCAAGCTTCCGCACATTTGCCCGCGGAGTCGGCATGGCGCAGCCGGCATGGCGCAGTCGGCATTGGCGCAGTCGGCATTGGCGCAGTCGGCATTGGCGCAGTCGGCATTGGCGCAGTCGGCATTGGCGCAGTCGGCATGGCGCAGTCGGCATGGCGCAGTCGGCATTGGCGCAGTCGGCATGGCGCAGTCGGCATTGGCGCAGTCGGCATTGGCGCAGTCGGCATTGGCGCAGTCGGCATTGGCGCAGTCGGCATTGGCGCAGTCGGCATGGCGCAGTCGGCATGGCGCAGTCGGCATTGGCGCAGTCGGCATTGGCGCAGTCGGCATTGGCGCAGTCGGCATTGGCGCAGTCGGCATTGGCGCAGTCGGCATGGCGCAGTCGGCATGGCGCAGTCGGCATTGGCGCAGTCGGCATTGGCGCAGTCGGCATTGGCGCAGTCGGCATGGCGCAGTCGGCAGGCGGGCCCCTGTGGCGTCCGTTGCTTGTGCAGAGCTTGGACATTTTCTACCATCTCTTCATCCTCCATTCTCTAAACCCCCTCATCCTTTCTTACCTTCCTCATCCCACGCCTCTGGTTTGTGAAGACCATCAGATCGCCCAGACCCACGCGGGTGGACGAGAGACACCCCTGGAGACGGAAGGTGACCCCCGTCAATGCTGTATGAAGTGCTCTCGCAACATAAATCAGTATTTAGACCAAATGGGTTCATTTGTAATTAGCCACTGAAGGACGCTGTCTGCTGTTGTTCTTTGTCTTCACTTTAACGAACATTTCTTTTTTTTGAACTTTAACGAGAAAACATTTCTAAAGTCACCCAGCGGGATTAAGGTGCTTCCTGTGTATTACCCCCCCCCCCCCCCCCCCCTTTGGTGTCCTCGTGCTCGGCTACTTTGTCTGTTTGAGAATGTGGCCTGCTGTTAAAGGAATTCATCCACATTTAAACGCTCTTCACAAACAACCAATGGCAACGTAAGATGGTCCATTGTGTTGGCAGATGGTGTATTGTTTTCACGGTGGTGGCCGTAATGTCTTCAGGTCGTCCGTCTGTCCGTCCATCGTGAAAGGGAGACTCAGGAACGCCCTGGGAGGGAATTTCTTTTGATTTGGATGACCTGATTCAATTTTGGTGGTCAAAGGTCAAGATTACTGTGACCTCACAAAATATGCTTTTAGGCCATAAGGCAAGAATTCATATTCTAATTATGACAAAGGGACGACGTGGATGTAAACTGCAGCATGACTGGTTGGCGGAGGCACACGACCACAAGGCGGTCATTCTAGTTTCCTTTTGCTGTAGCTTAGTGTGACAACATACTTCCAAGGATGTACTCCTTCTGTCCAAGTCCCAAGTGTCCCAGTCATTCCAGGAAGAGTCTAACACAAAGCACTGTTGTGGATACCTACTCCCGAAATGCTTCCTGGAATGTATGGGACACCACAAACTGAAGCGGATGAGTCCTTTAAGTTTCAGGCCATCGGGAGTGTTTTCATTGTAACTGACTGACTTCTCTCCCTTCTCAGAGACTAGCTGAGGCGGAGATGGAGTGCCAGAGGATCGAGGCTCAGATGTCCATCCAGGAGAGGAAGCGGCTGATCGTAGCCCAAGAGGAGGCCTGGAAGACGAAAGGCCACGGAGCCGCCAACGACTCCACCCAGTTCACTGTGGCCGCTCGCATGGTGAAGAAAGGTCAGAGGGGAAACTGAACACACACACGTATCCTCTACGGTCCTTCTCCATCTCTCTGAGGCGTATGCAGACATGCCCGTTTGCAGTTCAGAGTCTGCTTTCTGCCCGGAATCCTGCAAAGACCCCGTCCCAGTTATCAGCTGGGGGGAATGAACTGTGCAAAAGTGCATAAAACATGAACACGACTCTCTATAGACCATTTCAGAGTCAACGTTAATATTCCAAATGTGTCTGTGTATTTCTCGTGAATGACACAAGCAGACGGGCAGTGAACATGAACACCAGCTGTTGCCTAGCAATGCGATTCCGTCGGTAAAGCTCATTTAGCAACAGGCTGTTTCTTTATTCATTCACCTCGAGGAGGTTCTCAAACAATCCAAAAAGCTGCAAACGTAAAGTCGAGAGAAACAAACTAGCAACTTCAGTCCAAATATGACATTATACCATCATGCAACAGTGATGCAACTAAATGTGCTAACAGATTAGCGCTAGCTCAGCTAGCCCCTTCAGTCACCTGCCCCTCACCTTGCAGGTCGTAGCGGTCCTTCGAGACTCTGACATCATGATGATGATGATGATACAGGGGTCCATCCCACCGATGTTCATCTGTTTACTCCTCTACATTAGTTCACACTGAGCAAAGTGTAGCGTCTTCAAGTACGACCTGTTCTTTGGTGTACATCAAACCAATGTTCTAGTGACATCGCAATCTTATCAAATCAAACTGGACCACAAATAATATCAGATGTTTTTTTTCACAAACTGTACATACCAGGTAACCATATCATGCATTTGTGGATGTTCATACAACAGGGTTGGCTTCCCCATCAGCCCTCCAGTCTCCTGTGTCCCCCAAACCCAAGAACAGCAGCCTTGCCATCTCCAAACCTCAAGAAGGTCAGTTTGACACCAAACACACTGTCCAAAATAATTCTACACCGTTAAGAAGCTGAATTGTTGACTTGAACTTAGACGGATAGATTCTGAGCTGACAAATGCAGTTTTAAAATGATTCTGGGTCACATCTTATTGTCTTTGCTTCTCTTTCACAAGACATGGAGGAGATGTCTGATATGGAAGGTCTATTCCTTTTCTATTTTTTTATTTCGATGTTGCACTGAATGCAATGTTCATCATCACCAGAACAAATCACTACTTCTATTAGGTTATCAAAGCCTAATAGGATGTAAACCATTGGATAATGTTACCATCCACATGCATGAGTCTGGAGTCATATTCAGTGGCTGTTTATTGTTGTTAAAATGCTTGTGACGTGCAACGTTCAGATAACTTCATAGTGACCGTGTGCAACTCTTCATTCATGCTCAGTCATTGTTCCAAATCAAGGAACAACAAAAGCTCAGACTTCCTGCCGGTTTAGAGATACAGTTGGATCTGTGCTGCAATCCGAGTCAATTTATGGCTCTGACAGCTGTGTGTGTGTGTGTGTGTGTGTGTGTGTGTGTGTGTGTGTGTGTGTGTGTGTGTGTGTGTGTGTGTGTGTGTGTGTGTGTGTGTGTGTGTGTGTGTGTGTGTGTGTGTGTGTGTGTGTGTGTGTGTGTGTGTGTGTGTGTGTGTGTGTGTGTGGCTGTGTGTGTGTGGCTGTGTGTGTGTGGCTGTGTGTGTGTGGCTGTGTGTGTGTGGCTGTGTGTGTGTGGCTGTGTGTGTGTGGCTGTGTGTGGCTGTGGTTGTGTGTGTGTGGTTGGTTGTGTGTGTGTGGTTGTGTGGTTGTACAGAGATCAAGGCCGTGCCAGATCTGAACCTGGAGTCGGACATGAAGCTGGATAAACTGGAGTCGTTCCTCGGGAAGCTCAACAGCAAAGGTCAGTCTGGATTGTCACGCTGTCATCACGCCTCTGGTCCCACGTTAGAACATCGATTCTAGATTCTAGAGTTAAACCTCCTGATGGATATCAGTTGTGTTACCGAGACCAAACGTATTCTCTCTAGTTCACTGTAATTCATTTGAGAAGAGAGAATCTGTTTCTTCTTGAAGATATGGCATGAAGATATGGCATGTTACATAAATGTTCTGTCAATTTAACATGTCGGCCTCAAGTTAGAAGAAGCACCCGAGTCCGTTTTACATAAAAGTCACAACAGCACGAGGTCTGTTAATGGAAGGCTGCAGTAGCACATTAGTTATGTGATTATAATGTATATTACTAATACTATGATATTATTAATGCATATATTTGTATTATTGTGTACTTTTTACAATTTATTTTTGTATCCATAAATAAATAAATGAGCACATCTCGTGATGCTTGAGTAACTTCAATGAACTCTGGATGTGACATGCTCCTGACCCGGCCTCCTCTTGTCCCCCCTCAGTGTCTGGACTGCCAGAAGCAACCATCACAGTCACACAGAAGAAGGTGAAGGAGGTGATGACCCTCGAGGACGAAACCTTTTCCAAGTTCTACCGCCAAGCGGAGGAGCTCCCCGCCACCTCCAACAAGGTGGAGATGGACTACCACGACTTCGATGCCATCTTCGGCCCCCAGGTGCCAAAGTAAGCTCTCGCCCGCCGGAGGTCATTTTTCAAGTATGAAGCCAGACGTCATTGTGAGACTCTCTTAATGTTCCCCTCTGTCGACCGCGGCCCTCCCCCTCTGACACCCTCCCCAGGCTGACCTCGAAGATGGAGCAGCACAAGCGGGCGGTGCGCCCGGCGCGTAACGTCCAGTCGTCTAGGAACCCTCTGAAGATGCTGGCCGCCAGGGAGGACATCAGACACGAGTACACGGAGCAGAGGCTCAACATCGGCCTGCTGGAGAGCAAGAGGATGAAGGCTGAGAAGAGTGAGTGAGGGTGGACGAGGGTGGACGAGGGTGGACGAGGGACAATGCAGGAGACCAGAACCATGCGACTGCCTCCTTTTTTTTTTTCTAGATTTGCACAACACCTCCGTCAATATCAATTTTGACGTTGCAATATTAAACCTTGTCCATTGAGTTGGCCCGCCACCTTCACGTTCATGTGAGCTTTTATAAATGTGCGCCTGCAGAAATATCAAATTTATTTATTAAATAAATGTGCGATAATATATTTTTCTTGTCTTTATAATATTGACAAAAACATTTGTTCCTCCAGTGTTTCAAACAATACAAGAGAGAGCTGAACATGCATCTCAATCACGCTGGTATTACGCAGTCTGTTCATTTGAATGAAGCGAATGACCTGCATCTGGGACTGGAGTCAGGTTCCTCTCATTGTGCAGAGTAGTCCTCAGAAGCTGGACGAGGTCTGTAGCTTGTTTTGAGACGTTAGATAAGCCTCATGCTACTCCCATAACTTCCTCCATCACCTCCTCTGACAGCAATACAGATACACTTCTTCTGTCTCTGGAGTGTTCTACATCTGTTAGTCGTATAGAGAGCGGGTTAGTCTGGCATGAAAAAGGTCATTTACTCTCCAGCCGTTATCTGTGTAAAGGACGGTAAATGAAAGGACTTGAATGAATTCTTCCGCCTCATGTCCCCTCTTTGTGTCTGTTGTGTTCACTGCAGTGAACAAGAACTCCGGTTTCTCTGACGTGGCTCTGGCCGGTCTGGCCAGCAAGGAGAACTTCAGCAACGTCAACCTGCGCAGCGTCAACATCTCCGAGCAGATGTCCAACAACAGCGCCGTGCCTTACAAGAAACTCATGCTGTTACAGGTCAAAGGTCAGTGGAGTGAGCAGGTGGCTCAGACCATACACAGACAGATGCACCTGCACCCACAACAGGGTCTTTTCTTTTCTGTACCCTATTTTTAGTTTACTGCTTTATAATTCCAGTGATGACTCAGAAAAACATGTTGTGGAAAGTCCAGACTCTTAAATGCAGTTGTAATGGGCACTCACTGAAATCCCCTCGGGTTATAATACCTATTGCCATCTTGCCCACATTTTCACAGGCCTGTCTTTTCATAAATGTAAACTAATTGTATTTAGTAAAACCGTTAACAGCGGTGGTTCCCAACGGTGGTTCCCAACGGTGGTTCCCAACGGTGGTTCCCAACGGTGGTTCCCAACGGTGGTTCCCAATGGTGGTTCCCAACGGTGGTTCCCAACGGTGGTTCCCAACGGTGGTTCCCAACGGTGGTTCCCAACAGGTCCACATCCAAGTTCACATTTTAGGCTAACTTAACTCCCCTTTAGTTTCATTTCCTTCCATTCTGTGAGGAAAGGGTGCTAACCTCTGTGCTAACCTCTGTGCTAACCTCTATGCTAACCTCTGTGCTAACCTCTATGCTAACCTCTGTGCTAACCTCTATGCTAACCTCTGTGCTGCCTGTTTCGATATTACTTCACAAAATGAAAACAAAGTAATAATAAGAATTGCAACTAGAGAGTGAAATTAGGGCAATAACAACCGCGCAAATTTGCCATCCATGGGCTCAGGTGTACCTAAAAGTTGCATGTAATAGCGCCTGCTACTCGAGTGACATCTTGTGCATTGCCGTTACCAGAGCGACACCACTAGTGTTCGCTTGGCTGATGAACATAACGGCACTGTTCAAATTCAACACACTTCAAAACTGTTTTTTAAAGCGACTCAGCCAGAATGAGAACCAGGGACCAATGGTGGTCTAATGGAGTGGTGTAGGAATGAGTCCTTTAACTTCGTCTCATAGTAAGTGGGTTTGTTAAATGGTTTTTGGTTAAAGCCTTCGATATAAAACACGTCAGCGTCTGTGGTGTCGTAGCCTCACGTTAGCTTTTTAACTTCTGCCGATGTTCATTTAAGATTATCCTGTTGAACAACATACTTCAGTATCTTGTTTTAAAAGTTGTTTCAATAATCCAAAATCCATTGGCTTTTTGACCAAGGAACTATTGTGACGCTAACTTCCGAGGTTGGCCCACAAAACTACGTCGTCCTTGCACCACTCTATAAGGATTTGTCCTGAGGGGGCACAGAGGCCGTCGTGTCACACCAAGAAATATCTTCTGTTGAAAGCACAACCCTTACTAAAGTCAGGGGCAGTCTCTTTAAATAGACGTACTTGAGGACGCAACATGTTTACTAAACCAACAAGCCAGCCACGCAGAAAGGGATCCCCAACATCTGCCTACGTTTTCCTGATCTGTTTGAATGGCTGCTGTCTTACACAAAGCTTTTGGAGGATGCTGCTTCGAGAGCGTCCTTTCAAGAGGATATCTAAAACAGGAGTCGGGTCTATTTTGGTGTCTTTGCACCTCCTCCTCACGTCTGCTGGTGACAGCTGTGGCTGTCACCAGCAGACGTGCTGGTGACCCCCCAGGTCACCTCACACTATCCTGGGCTGATCCGCTCCTTAAAACATCACCGTCTGTAATCCAGAGCACATGTCTGGGGGGCGGGGGGGACCCGCTTTGTTAGAAGACTAGCCGTCCTGACCTGACCGTGTTGAGAGTGGTGCTTTTAGAATAGCTGCTGCTTAGATCACCTGAAGAGCCCCCCCCCCCCCCCCGACACCCCCAGTATGATAATCAGGCATGCTGAATCAGAGCTGTCACCGATAAGCCACCTGTCCTGTGTGTTGTTGTCTCCCCCCCCCCCCCCCCCCCCCAAATCCATGTAACACCAGGCCGACGGCACGTCCAGACCAGGCTGGTGGAGCCCAGAGCGTCCTCCCTGAACAGCGGCGACTGCTTCCTACTAGTCACGCCACACCTCTGCTTCATCTGGACCGGGGAGTTCGCCAACGTCATCGAGAAGAACAAGGCGAGTCCGGCTCTGGAGCGCTGCCAAATGACAGGGAATACTAACTCAGTGTGTGTGTGTGTGTGTGTGTGTGTGTGTGTGTGTGTGTGTGTGTGTGTGTGTGTGTGTGTGTGTGTGTGTGTGTGTGTGTGTGTGTGTGTGTGTGTGTGTGTGTGTGTGTGTGTGTGTGTGTGTGTGTGTGTGTGTGTGTGTGTGTGTGTGTGTGTGTGTGTGTGTGTGTGTGTGTGTGTGTGTGTGTGTGTGTGTGTGTGCGCTATAGTTCATAGACTCGTCTTCCTGAGTAGTGAACTTGAACTCAAATTGATATAATAAAAGTTTATTAAAAAGCAAAGAACCTCTGTGTTTGGAATCAACCAAACTCATCCGTATCATTTAATACCAGTTGTTCTTTTTCAGGCTTCAGAGTTGGCAAACTTCATCCAGAGAAAGAGAGACTTGGGTTGCCGAGCCAACTATGTCCAGGACATCGAGGAGGGGGTCGGCACGCAGAGCAACGCTGCCAAGGACTTCTGGAAGATTCTGGGGGGGCAGTCGAGTTATCAGTGTAAGGATTCATATCTGGCGTAATGAAAACAACGGAACTCTAGCTGATGTCTTTGTCCTTTTCTTCTTGCAGCTGCAGGAACACCAGATGAAGACGAGCTGTACGAGGGGGCCATTGTGGAGACGAACTGTATCTACCGCCTGATGGATGACAAACTGGTCCCAGATGACGATTTTTGGGCCAAAGTGCCTCGCTGTTCCCTGCTCGACCCCAAGGAGGTCAGATCACCTGACTGGAGGCTAAATGCATGTTGAGTGTGTTGGGCTGTAAATCATCCAGGATCTAAAGGCCTCTATGTGGAGGATTTTAATATGTTGTACTTTGGCTCCACCCAATGGTGATTTAAACATAAACACTGTGGGAGAGAGCTCAGCCTGCTGCTACTGTTGGAACAATAAGGACGACTATCTCTGTCTGTGTTTCTGCAGGTTCTGGTGTTTGACTTTGGCAGCGAGATGTACATATGGCACGGAAAGGAAGTGACGCTGGCACAGAGGAAGGTGGCCTTCCAGCTGGCAAAGCACCTGTGGAACGGCACCTTCGACTACACAAACTGTGACATCAACCCGCTGGACCCGGGGGAGTGCAACCCTCTCATACCCAAGTATGAAAACATATACTTCATCATCATGTGTTTACACCACAAACTTTAAAAGGATAGTTAGTAAGAGTAGGATCTCTTGATGTGGGGTTGTATGAGATACCATAGTCAGTGTTTTATCTAATGGAGATGGAGTTTGGAGAAACATACAGGAGGACCAGCACGGGAGCAAAGCAATGTACTGCTGTGGACGGGGGGGCAGCATCAATATATCAGTTTAAGTGTTCTAAACTATATCTAGAATGTTTCCTGCTTTACCATGCCGTCAGACGGCTCTTTCCACCAGGACACTGAAGCAGTGACTTCTATCTTTCTCTGCTCTCTTCAAAGCCACCAGACTCCTTTGACCTCACAGAACACAGGAGTTGCTGGTCTACCGCTGGTCTATCGGTTCGTTTGTTTGTGTTATTAAGTGATTTTGGTGATTCCGAACTAACTCTAAATTACTGAAGTCACACAACAACACAAACTAACAGATCCAGGCAGCGGTAGACCAGCTGCTACTGTGTTCTGCGAGGTAAAATGACTTGAAGAGAGCATAGATAGATAGTCACAGCTTCAGTACAAGTGAATGACAGAGCTACTGCTACAACAGTGTATCGAGAACCTTTGATTGAAGCACTGGCACTGTGTCCCTGACGGACTGCATCCTCCTCCCCCAAAAGGAGAGGTCAGGGCCGACCTGACTGGGCCGTGTTCGGCAGGCTGACTCAGCACAACGAAACCACCCTGTTCAAAGAGAAGTTCCTGGACTGGAGCGACTCCAGGAAAACACCGAGCCCCGCAAAGAACAACGACCACATCGCCGATCAGAAGGTATCAAAAAGGGACTTCGGTATCGTCAAAGTCCTGCGACTATAACCAATGTGGCACAGACGATGATGTATGAAATGCCCTTTCCGTCCATCCTTGTACCCCAGGAGCAGTCCACCTCCGATCAGCCCCGTGCCTACGACGCCTCCCTGATGCTGCCCCTCCATCAGGCGCCCGTCTGCACCAGACTGGACGGGTTCGACGTGGGGCGGGGCTACGGCCTGGTGGAGGCCGAGGACTGGCGCAGCTACGAGATCAGCACGCTGGCGGTGGAGGTGTGGCACATCCTGGAGTTCGACTACAGCCGCCTGCCACGCCAGAGCATCGGCCAGTTTCACGAGGGCGACACGTACGTGATGAAGTGGAAGTACATGGTCAGCGCTACAGGTCAGTGTCTACACACACACACACACACACACACACACACACACCTGGGGATCTTGGGTTACATTTCAATAGACAATAGTATTACATTTTTATTTATTTATTTAAGTGCTTCTTAATAACTCGGGTAGTTTCAACCCATCTTCTGAGAAACTGTAACGTTCAGACTGAGAGATCAACAATGATCCTAGTTCTTAGTTCTGCTCGTCATGTCCTTCTTATTGCACTGAATCTGATGTTCGAGCTAATTCATCGAGGAGTCACAGTTCTTTAGCAGGAATCCTTCCTCTGGTCCTTGAAGTTGGCTGATTTTAAAAACTTCCAGAAGGACACGAATCATACGAATTAGAAGAAGTTGAGAATTAATTAATCAAATTTGCTCTTGTATCGTCCTTATTAAGATGATTTAAGTATATCTATATGAAATACAGCCTTCTGCTTTTATATTCTCTACTATATTAAAGCTTCTAAAGTGTCTGATTACCCAGGAAATTCATAAATTGGATTATTTATCTCTTCCTTGAAAGAGGATTTTCCATCATTAGCTACAAAAACAATGTGTCTGAAGTTATAAATATGAACGTTGTATTGATGCTCTATGCAGCATTGAGGCGAGCTAACACCCTCTTGCCGTCAGTGGGGAGGAGACAGAACCCGGAGCAGCAGAAGACAGCGGGGGCCGGGAAGGAGAAGTGCTGCTACTTCTTCTGGCAGGGACGCAACTCCACCGTCAGCGAGAAGGGAACGTCGGCGCTGATGACGGTGGAGCTGGACGAGGAGCGAGGAGCACAGGTACGTGAAAGAGGAAAAATCAAAGTCACTATTTTGTACGGATAATTGTGTGATCTTTACTCCACCTCTTCCTCCAGGTTCAGGTCCAGCAGGGTAAGGAGCCTCCGTGTTTCCTGCAGTGCTTCAAAGGAGGGATGGTGGTCCACTCGGGGAAGAGAGAAGAGGAGGAGGAGAACTCACAGAGTGAGTCTGCTCCATCATCTTCAAATACCACTCACTGATTCTAACAACTGAGCGTTTCTTCTTTAGGCTAAAAGCTACACTTCATCCATATATTTGACTAATGTACGTCCCCCTGTCCCCCCCAGGTGACTGGCGTCTGTACTGCGTGCGGGGGGAGGTGGAGGTGGAGGGCCTCCTGCTGGAGGTGGCCTGTCACTGCAGCAGCCTGCGCTCCAGGGTCTCCATGGTGCTGCTGAGCGCGAGCCAGGCCCTCATCTACCTGTGGCACGGCTGCAAGTCTCAGACGCACACGCGGGAGGTGGCGCGCACCGCCGCCAACCGAATCAAACAGCAGTAAGTGGAACCTTGACTGCCTCCCCCCTTACAGTGACGCCAGAGGTTAAATTCCAACTAGCGGGATCGGCTCAATTTGACTTCCGACTACAAAGAACCAGAGCATTGTTGCTGAGATGAATCCATTCATGATGTGTTCTCGTGCTGTCGCTATCAGCCAGTGTGACGCGTTTGTCCTTGTGCAGTTGTCCTCTGGAAACCGGCCTCCACAGCAGCAGCAAGGTGACCATCCGGGAGTGGGACGAGGGAGCGGAGCCCGCGGGATTCTGGGAGCCCCTCGGGAGGAGGGACAGGAAAGCGTACGACTGCATGCTGCAAGGTGGGGGGAGCCCATGTGCACTGTAATAACCAATGTTTTCTCCCTACCGCTGGTGTAATTAACTGCTCGGGTTGACCTTTGACCCTCAGACCCGGGGCGGTTTAACTTCTCACCACGTCTGTACCAGCTGAGCAGCAGCTCAGGGGAGTTCGCAGCAGTGGAGTTTCTTTACCCCGCCAGAGACCCCAAGGAAGTCAACTCCATGCCCTTCCTGCAGGAGGATCTCTACGCAGCTTCCCAGCCAGGTACACGCGAGCATTTGTCCTACTGTACATGTGAAGGTAATGACTAATGTAAGGTCACATGTTCAGCTGACACACTCTTCTTCCACTCATGTGTTGGACTTTACTGGATATCTGAGATTTAAGATCTGAATAGAATTAGAATATCTGATAGAAACATTTTTGTGTTCTGAGTGAGACATTTTACACTGTGTGTGTGTGTGTGTGTGTGTGTGTGTGTGTGTGTGTGTGTGTGTGTGTGTGTGTGTGTGTGTGTGTGTGTGTGTGTGTGTGTGTGTGTGTGTGTGTGTGTGTGTGTGTGTGTGTGTGTGTGTGTGTGTGTGTGTGTGTGTGTGTGTGTGTGTGTGTGTGTGTGTGTGTGTGTGTGTGTGTGTGTGTGTGTGTCTGAAATGGTCCTCACACTGAAAGTCCTCTCCTTGTTTCCTTTCCCCGATGTTCAGCCCTGTTCCTGGTGGACAACCACCACGAGGTGTACCTGTGGCAGGGCTGGTGGCCGCAGGACAGCGAGAGCCCCGGCTCTGCCCGAATCCGCTGGGACTCTGACAGGAAGTGTGCCATGGAGACCGTGCTGCAGTACTGCAGAGGTACTCCTTCATTCTATTAGACACAGGAAACACTTTCACCTACAACTGCGTAGTAGAGCTGTCCAAGGTGAGACGAATACAACTTGAATATTCTCTGAGAGTCACAAATATACAAGAACAATGGTGTGTGTTTGTCAAGGAACCACATCGTTTCACTTTGAAGAGTGACTCAGCCTCATACACAGCGACGGTGAATCTGGTTACGTCTAAAGTGTAGTTGTGGTGAGGATGACCTCTGAGGGAGGCAGAGGTCCTGAAAGATGCATATACGCGTTTTATTTCATGTGTCTTTCTGTTATTTTACAAACATAATGCAGACATCACTACATTACAGTCATTTAGCAGACGCTTGTATCCAAAGCGACTTACAGAAAGTGTATTCAACATCGTATTCAAGAGAACTACTAGAACCAGAAGTCATGAGTACATCTCCTTTAAACATCTAAGAGCATACACCAGAGCAAACAGAAACAAGCTAATATGAATACAATCAGTGCTGAGTGGAAGGCTCAGGGTAGACCTTCTTGAAGAGGTGAGTCTTCAGCCTGATGAAAGATGGGCAGCGACTCTGCTGTCCTGACGTCAGTGGGGAGTTCATTCCACCACTGTGGGGCCAGGACAGAGAACAGACGTGAGCGGGTCGATCGGCCGCAGGGACCTCTGAGGGACGGGGCGACCGATCGCCCCGAGGCAGCAGAGCGAAGTGGTCGGGCGGGGGTGTAGGGCTCGACCAGGGCCTGGAGATAGGAAGGAGCTGTTCCTTTCACTGCCCTGTAGGCACCAGAGTCTTAGACTGGATGAGCTCTTACAGGGAGCCAGTGGAGAGAACGGAGAAGGGAAGTTGTGGGAGAACTTGGGGCGATTGAACACCAGACGAGCTGCAGCTTTCTGGACGAGCTCTGGAGGTCTGATGGCCGACGCCGAAGGGGAGAATCCTCCTGATGTTGTAGAGCAGGAACCTGCAGCCCATGAAATGTTTGCTGAGAACATCAGTATGCATTGCGCTCTGTCCTCATGTTAGACATGTTTTATTTCCACATGTCCTCTCTGATGAACAGCGTATTGTTTCGTCTCCACAGAAAAGAATGAGAAGAAGCCTCCCAAAGCGTACCTGATCCACGCCGGTCTGGAGCCTCTCACCTTCACCAACATGTTCCCCAGCTGGGAGCACAGAGAAGACATCGCTGAGATCACTGAGAGGGTGTGGATCACATCATCTGATATGAACCAGTGTCTGCCTGTAGCCATTAGTGTATATACTGTAGTGAACAGAGAGAGACTTCATGAATACAGGTCAGTCCAGGTGTACGACATGATCCACAGAGGTGTTGAAAGGTGATGTATTGTGTGTGTGTTGTCAGGAGGCCGAGGTGTGTAACCAGATTATCTTAGTGGAGGACGTGTTGGCCCGGCTGTGTCAGACCATGTACCCACTGGCAGACCTTCTGGCCCGGCCGCTGCCTGAGGGCGTTGACCCTCTTCGTCTGGAGGTCTATCTGTCTGAAGAGGACTTTGAGGTGAGAACCTGCAGTCTACAGACATGTTTCTTTCAGATGTTAATATT
Source organism: Leptoclinus maculatus (assembly GCA_032191485.1). Classification (NCBI taxonomy): domain Eukaryota; kingdom Metazoa; phylum Chordata; class Actinopteri; order Perciformes; family Stichaeidae; genus Leptoclinus; species Leptoclinus maculatus. The sequence continues at coordinate 16,094,218 of JAVDOI010000013.1, forward strand.
GATGACTGACAATAAATGAGTGAAAGAGAAAATGTTGAGCTAGAGAATGTTTGACTTCTGGTAAATTTGAAAAAACGTCCAACGAATGTGACGGCGATGTATAAAAGAAAAAGATGGAGGGGAGAGATTCAAGTCTTTAATTACAGATACAGAACCTTGGATGTTCTCTGAGATGAACGTAGCAGACCAACAGAAACAATACTTGTATTATAAATATTATGGATGACTTTTAATATGGGATGTTCCTTGTGTCCTATCGATGGCTATATGCATCATTCAGCTTTCACCTTATGTTCATGGCTCTCTTCCTCTTTCTTTTCCCAATCTCGTCATCATGTTCATCTTCTTGTCTTTCTGTAAACGTATCTATTCATTCATTCATTCCACCCTCCAGGGTGTAGGGGCTTATGGGAAGGTGAGTCCTCTGGCTTGAGCATGGATGAGCTGGACTAGTGCTCCTGTTGCACAGCATCCTCACTCAACTCAACCATAACCCTATCCGTCCTCCAGCTCTTCCTCATTGCTGCTTTTTGTTTTTACATTTCTCTCTGATAAAATAACTCCTGAGTAGTTCATCAGCATGCTGTTCACTCGCGTGTTGCCACCGTACTGAATCCTGTAGATATGAGATCTTTGACCGTGTTTTACTGGAGAGGAGTGCTGTGTTCTCCATCTCACTGACGCATGAGTGTGTCATCAGATGTTACTCATTCCTCTCTGTGAGAGCTGCAGGAAGTCTGTTCTTAGAGATGCACCGGTCGATCGGGCGCCGCTCTACACCGGCTGCTCGTCAGCTGATCTGTCATGACGTCAAATTTTCACACGTGTGCCACATGATGGTTTCACTTAGTGTACACAGACAGTAACGTCTCTCTCACACACACACACACACACACACACACACATTATGTCGTTGGTGTGAAACTTCTTCAACGTGAGATTAGAAGACATTAAGCATCAAAATTAGTGGTGTAACGGATCACGGGTCGATCCGTGATCCGTTCGGATCACCCCTCACGGTTCGGATCACCCCTCACGGTTCGGATCACCCCTCACGGTTCGGATCACCCCTCACGGTTCGGATCACCCCTCACGGTTCGGATCACCCCTCACGGTTCGGATCACCCCTCACGGTTCGGATCACCCCTCACGGTTCGGATCACTCGTGAACCGCGGATCAATTGAGTATTCTTTTTCTTTTCTTTTTTACAGTGTAATCATCATAGTGTGTAATACAGTTTTACTGCTGCTGTTCCTTTACAAGTAACAAGTCCCCGAATATCAATGCAGAGTGTCAGTGAACAGATATAAAGCATGTGTTCAGTGAACGGAGCAGGTTAAAAGCATTTAACGGCGAAAGTCACGGCGAGCGGAGGAACTCCAGAAGCCCCCGGGTCATTTAAGTCACAAGTTTGGGATCATTTTGTCTTCCCTGTAAAGTATAATGACGGATAAGGGTGGTGGACAAAACCGTTACGGTATGTAGGCGTTATTTAAAGAGAAAGACATACGACAAGGAAAAGACTGTGACCGCTTTCACCACGGAGGAGTGATTCATAGTCCGGTGCTGTAGACACGCCCCCTCTGTGAGAGTCACACAGACAGGTGCTGTAGACACGCCCCCTCTGTGAGAGTCACACAGACAGGTGCTGTAGACACGCCCCCTCTGTGAGAGTCACACAGACAGGTGCTGTAGACACGCCCCCTCTGTGAGAGTCACATAGACAGGTGCTGTAGACACGCCCCCTCTGTGAGAGTCACACAGACAGGTGCTGTAGACACGCCCCCTCTGTGAGAGTCACACAGACAGGTGCTGTAGACACACACCCTCTGTGAGAGTCACACAGACAGGTGCTGTAGACACGCCCCCTCTGTGAGAGTCACACAGACAGGTGCTGTAGACACGCCCCCTCTGTGAGAGTCACACAGACAGGTGCTGCAGACACGCCCCCTCTGTGAGAGTCACACAGACAGGTGCTGCAGACACGCCCCCTCTGTGAGAGTCACACAGACAGGTGCTGTAGACACGCCCCCTCTGTGAGAGTCACACAGACAGGTGCTGTAGACACACACCCTCTGTGAGAGTCACACAGACAGGTGCTGTAGACACGCCCCCTCTGTGAGAGTCACACAGACAGGTGCTGTAGACACGCCCCCTCTGTGAGAGTCACACAGACAGGTGCTGCAGACACGCCCCCTCTGTGAGAGTCACACAGACAGGTGCTGCAGACACGCCCCCTCTGTGAGAGTCACACAGACAGGTGCTGTAGACACGCCCCCTCTGTGAGAGTCACACAGACAGGTGCTGCAGACACGCCCCCTCTGTGAGAGTCACACAGACAGGTGCTGCAGACACGCCCCCTCTGTGAGAGTCACACAGACAGGTGCTGTAGACACGCCCCCTCTGTGAGAGTCACACAGACAGGTGCTGTAGACACGCCCCCTCTGTGAGAGTCACACAGACAGGTGCTGTAGACACGCCCCCTCTGTGAGAGTCACACGGACGGGTGCTGTAGACACGCCCCCTCTGTGAGAGTCACACAGACACACACCTGGTGCAGGTGCTGACAGAAGCATCAGAGTGAAGCTAGACAGGCCCAATAGTAACAGTCACCACAGAAAGGTCGACCCTCTCCCCAGACAATGGAGATATTCTCATCTTTTTGAACAATGTCACAGTAATGTGAACATTATTGTGTATTTGAATGACATAACCTGACAGGAAGTAAACACAGACCCAAGTTGTTTCCGATCAGTTCAGTTCAGTTGAAACAGTGTAAGCTAGCTCACTGGCTGTTTCTTTCTTTCAATATTGATCAAAGGACGAGGGTCTCAACTTGGACAACTTCAAATTGGACATCTTCAATATTTTAGTTTGTATGCAAGACTATAGCCCAAAGTTCTTTTCTTTAAGTGTTCTTGAAGTTCTTTAATTAATAAATGGAAAGCAAAGTTATATTTGTCTCCTCCCCTTTTCTTTGTTGATCCGAAAAATGATCCGAACCGTGACTCAAGAACCGTGATCCGAACCGAACCGTGAGGTTTGTGATCCGTTGCACCCCTAATAGAAATACAAATAAAAAGGATTATTTCCTTTTTATTTGGTATTGTATTTGCATATATTGTTAAATATGTGCCCAATATGACTGGGGATGTGATATTAAAGGACATTCCTGTGTCATCTAAAAGAAAGAGAATCTGAAATCGGTGCATCTCTAGTTGGTTTTGAAACCGATCGATCGTGGTTTGACTGATGTGTGCTCCCACAGAAAGCCCTGCAGGCGACCAGAGAGGAGTACGGAGCTTTGCCTGGCTGGAAGCAGGTGAAGCTGAAGAAAGCCAAAGGACTGTTTTAAATGAGCTGAAAGCAGAGAGCTGACCCGAAGACACCGGGACGTCCGGACACGACGGAGGCTCGGGAGCCTCGTAGAAGAGTCGTAGAAGCAGCAGACAAACGCACCTTACGAGAAGTTTATTGAATTTAATGTTAATGTAAATATGTACCATACTTAGAACAGCCCAGTGCCCTTACATTGTCAGCCATGCAGCCGTCTGTCAGTAGTGGGAGCAGGCCTGTCAGCCTGTTCAGCACTCTGCAGACGCTCTGCTGTTCCTTCATGTTTGTCCATTACAAAGCATTTCTATTTATCAAACACACATGGGATTTCTTTTTAAAGCTCCTTTAATATTCACTGAGCTAGAAACGATGAATAATATTGAGTTCTGTGTCATATGTTGATAAATACTGGAGATCACAGAACTCTGTCGCTGTACAGCTCACCGCTCGCTACTGCGTCTAGTGTCATTGTGTCGTCATTGTGTCATCATTGTGTCATTATTGTGTCATCATTGTGTCATTATTGTGTCATTATTGTGTCATCATTGTGTCATCAGGATACAGGCCGATGATGTCATGCGTCTGAATCCTTCAGTGTATAGTGCCTTGCTTTGTGTACAGTTTCTATACAGATCCTAGTCTGCATTTTGGAGACTTTTTGTGATATAAATAAATATTAAAGAAAGTTATAAAGTCTCAGCCTTGTTTCTCTCCGTGGTGATGACACAACTCGAGCATGAACGATATACTGCATAATATACGTATTGTGTTGTGAGGTTGGTAGCATCTTCCAGGAGAGGGCAGTAGAATACTAATGTCTGATTGGAGACGAGTGGTGCAGACGATCAGTTGGATTGATGGTGAGTCACATTGAAGTCATGTGATATTACATATTCGTGATATTAGTAACACTGAACTCTGTGTTTCTGTCAGTATTCTACAGTCCATCATACCTGCTGTACATCAGCTTCTCCTCCTGTTGATTATGTTAAAGTATAGAACCCAGAAGACGAGATGGGTTAGAATATAAATCTGAACATGATTATCAATATAGGAAACGGTAAAACACCAAATGTTTTATTTTCAAGCTTTCTTCTGGTGTACTGGGGGGATGTTACCTGATTACCTCAATCTATAACTCATTCATGTCTCCTGTTGAATGAAAACATCTTCTAATGGAAAGAAAAGCTGAATGTACTTCACAGACATGAAGAAGAGGAGGAGACACTGAAGCAGCTTCTGTTCACAGTCTTAGTGTGTTATATCTTAAATATCTAGACCCAGTGGTAAATGTGAGTACATATACTCAAGTACAAGTTTGAGGTACATGTACTCCACTTGAATATTTCCATTTCATACCACTTCATACTTCCACTCCTAGAATTCAGATGGAAATATGAATTGTATACCGTTTGATACAACCTGTGGTGTAAAAGAGTCTCCATCGTGACCAACTACAGTCAAATAATACAACAGCATGAATACATCCGCAGTATTAATCTAATCATTAAAGGGTCATTTTTCTGTATTGATTACACTCAATGTTGATCATTTAAGTACATTTTGCTGATACTTTTGCTTAATATATTTGTAATGAAGTATTCTTACTGTGAGGTGTGTTTTCACTGCAACAGAAACACAAGAATGTGGATTTTAAAAGAACTTTGCAGCTTGTGTTTAATATTTCAATGAAGTTCAACCTGGCTGCTTGTGTTGCTCGTCTACGCACACATGTCATGACATACACATGATGGAGAGGAGCGCCGCTCCGTCATTGTTGTATTTGTTTCCAAAGAGGGAATGAGGGAAGTTTTAGAAACGTTGTCTTTAGAACATGAGAGCTATCTGTAGAAACAAAGTGATCACTGTATTGATGCTCGTGATAGTGAATACTGAGAGTCACATGGCAGCTTTATGGATTCTGTTCAAAGCTCGATGACCTCGTCGGGTCACAGGTCAAAGCTCCGATCGGCCTTCCAACCTGTCGAACCTCGCAGCCTCGTTTTCCAGGCCGTCGTCCAACTCTCTTCTCCACGCACACAAACACACGCGCGTGCATGGAAAAGCTGTCAGATGTTCTCAATATCAGCCGTTGGCCCGTTGAGGAGCAACATGAGAGGAATGTCATGCAATCACACTAGAACAATATACACTGTTCATCCGACTGATGCTCAACAGTTCCAACGGCCTCACTGATGACAGCCTGCACCTCATAACACCGAGAACGGCAACACCAGAGAGAGAGAAGAAGATGAAGCCCCCCCCCCCCAAATAAAATAGGTTGGCAAGGCGCTGCGCGGTTCTCGCTCTTCCTCGTGCGCTCGCCCTCTTCTCTCCTCTTCTCTCCTCTTCTCTCCTCTTCTCATGCTCAAGTTGTTGGACGCAGAGTGTGCAGGATTACTCCGTGCCCCCCCCCCCCCCCGCGCACACACACGCACACTGCCCAGGTGTGTGGAGCATCTCTGAGCCCGTTTTGACTCAGAGCCCATTTTATTGTGTGCTGAGCTCCAACCAGCTTTTTCTTTTCACACAATCCGTTTTACAGGATACCGGAACATACATCATGCAGAAACACCACGACACACACACAGTACAGTATGTGGACACACACACCTGTGCAGTACAGTATGTGGACACACACACCTGTGCAGTACAGTATGTGGACACACACACCTGTGCAGTACAGTATGTGGACACACACACCTGTGCAGTACAGTATGTGGACACACACAGAATCTAGCAGGAGTACCGACAACACTGCATGGAAAGATGCAAAGTAAAGGGTTCATTGACCAGTAATCCATGGATCAATCAATAGAAAGGGACTCGTTCTATTGGTGCGGAATATTTCCATTTTGCCATCCGCTTCCTGCGAGATGACGTTTTATTACTTCAAACGATGTTCAAAATCCCCCCCCCCCTTGTAAACGTTTCATGTGTCGCATCGAGCACAGTAAAACACTCCTGCAGTTAACTTCAGGGCTTCCTGTAACGTTTCATGACAACACTCTAGTTCCCTTAACTTCTCCATTAATCTGACATCGCATATCATTACAAGTAAACTCGTGTGTGAAGCAGCTACACTATAGATCCACATCCACCCGACTCACTAATAGGATCAGATCCTGAGACATAAACCTGAGGAAATGGAAACGTTTTGATTTGGAATGTGGACACAGTTGGTAGTCTGACTGGATTACATGAGAAACATCAGAAACATAGTGGAGAGCCGAACCATCAAGTGCTTGAACTAATATTATATTAAAACCTGCATTGTTTGCCTCCATGATTGCTTTCTAGCTTGGTTTTCTTCACTGCCCTTTGTTGGCCCATCGCTCTACAGTCACCGTGGACCGTGGGACGCGTAGCGACTGATGGCAGGACGCACGAAGATGTGCGTCTTCATGCGCAACAACTAACACAACTGGGACCCACTCCGGGGGGGTGAGAGGTGTCCTTGTAATATACCGGGAGCTCCACAGCAGCCCACTGCTCCTGAATGCTGAGGTTCAATTACATGTATGTACCTGTATGTTTATGAACATTGTAATCAGGTTTACGTTGTTTTAAATTGGCAGAGTCATAAAATATAATACGTTACCTAACAGCATATCATATGTATTCCACTTCAGCAGCTGCAATATGGAAATCCTGCTCAAACATGATCCAGTAATATTATAATAACACTTCACTATACAAGGAGTGCATTTTGCACCATGACTACTAATGCAGGGCTTCACTTGTAATGTATAGTATGTATATATTGTAGTATTGGCCTTCTTAATGGATCTGGGGGGGGGGGGGGGGACGTTAACCTCCGTGTTTAGTGTGTGACAGCACTTCACACCGAGCAGCAGCAGCGCCGGGGAAAGGTGAAACTGTAATGTTTGTGATTAATTATTAGATTATGCAAAGGGTAATTAAAATATCAGTCAATATTTACCGGGCCATATGCCACGGGCGCTTTTGCCGCCACGGCTCGCCTTTGAATTGTAATATCCCAAACGGGGGTGAGAGGCGCCCTTTGGCAGGTATCTCCCTAATGCTCTTAACCATCTGTCGACGCTCAGCCCACTTCCACACCAGCATCGTGTTGTGTTGACGATAGCGCTGTTAATTCAACACGGGCTTAGGTGCAAAGTGGCACAGTTGAGCTTTAGCACCATTTATTCCACAATATTTGCATTTGGCGGCGTGCCTGCCCAGCGGCACTCCTCCCCTCTCCTCCTCTCCTCCTCTGCTCCTCTCCTCCATCCACAGGAGATGACGAGCGGCGAACAATGAGAGTCCAAATAAGGCTTAGCACGTATTCTTCTGCATGCTGTGTTCCCTTTCTGTTCACACTTTCTATTTATGTGTGGATTATCAGTTGCTCTCTGCATCACAATGGGGCTATGGGTTCCTCTCCTCTCCTGATTCCTCCTCTCTCCTCTCCTGATTCCTCCTCTCTCCTCTCTCCTCCTCTCCTTATTCCTCCTCTCTCCTTGTCCTCTCATCTCCTCTTATGATTCCATTTCTCTCCTTCCTTCACTTATCTCTTTTGCTCTTATCTCCTATTCTGATCCCTTTAATTTCCTCTCCTCTCCTAACTTCCTCTCCTCCCTGCTTCTCCTCTCCTTTCTTCTCCTCTCCTCTCCTCTCCTCTCCTCTCCTCTCCTCTCCTCTCCCACCTCTCCTCTCCTCTCTTCTCCTCTCCTCACCTCTCCTCTCCTCTCCTCACCTCTCCTCTCCTCTCCTCTCCTCACCTCTCCTCTCCTCTCCCCACCTCTCCTCTCCTCTCTTCTCCTCTCCTCTCCTCTCCTCTCCTCTCCTTCCTCTCCTCACCTCACCTCACCTCACCTCTCCTCTCCTTCCTCTCCTTCCTCTCCTCTCCTCCTCACCTCACCTCACCTCTCCTCTCCTTCCTCTCCTTCCTCTCCTCTCCTCCTCACCTCACCTCTCCTCTCCTCTCCTCACCTCTCCTCTCCTCTCCTCTCTTCTCCTCTCCTCACCTCTCCTCTCCTCTCCTTCCTCTCCTTCCTCTCCTCTCCTCCTCACCTCTCCTCACCTCTCCTCTCTTCTCCTCTCCTCTCCTCTCCTCTCCTCTCCTTCCTCTCCTCACCTCACCTCACCTCTCCTCTCCTTCCTCTCCTTCCTCTCCTCTCCTCCTCACCTCACCTCTCCTCTCTTCTCCTCTCCTCTCCTCTCCTTCCTCTCCTCTCCTCTCCTTCCTCTCCTCTCCCCACCTCTCCTCTCCTCTCCTCACTTTCCTCTCCTCTCCTCTCCTCTCCTCTCCTCTCCTCTCCTCTCCTCTCCTCTCTCTCCTCTCTTCTCCTCACCTCTCCTTCCTCTCCTCTCCTCTCCTCTCCTCTCCTCTCCTCTCCTCTCCTCTCCCCACCTCACCTCTCCTCTCCTCTCCTCACCTCTCCTCTCCTCTCCTCTCCTCTCTCCTCACCTCTCCTTCCTCTCCTCTCCTCTCCTCTCCTCTCCTCTCCTCTCCTCTCCTCTCCTCTCCTCTCCTCTCTCTCCTCTCCTCTCTCTCTTCTCCTCTCCTCTCCTCTCCTCTCCTCTCTCTCCTCTCTTCTCCTCACCTCTCCTCTCCTCACCTCTCCTTCCTCTCCTCTCCTCTCCTCTCCTCTCCCCACCTCTCCTCTCCTCTCCTCTCCTCACCTCACCTCACCTCACCTCTCCTCTCCTCTCCTCTCTCTCCTCTCTTCTCCTCACCTCTCCTTCCTCTCCTCTCCTCTCCTCTCCTCTCTTCTCCTCTCTTCTCTCCTCTCCTCTCCTCTCCTCTCTTCTCTCCTCTCCTCTCCTCTCCTCTCCTCACCTCACCTCTCCTCTCCTCTCCTCTCCTCTCCTCTCCTCTCCTCTCCTCTCCTCTCCTCTCTTCTCCTCTCCTCTCCTCTCCTCTCTTCTCCTCACCTCTCCTCTCTTCTCTCCTCTCCTCTCCTCTCCTCTCCTCTCCTCTCCTCTCTTCTCCTCTCCTCTCCTCTCCTCTCCTCTCTCCTCTCCTCTCCCTCCTCTCCTCTCTTCTCCTCACCTCTCCTCTCCTCTCCTCTCCTCTCCTCACCTCACCTCTCCTCTCCTCTCCTCTCCTCACCTCTCCTCTCCTCTCCTCTCCTCTCCTCACCTCTCCTCTCCTCTCCTCACCTCTCCTCTCCTCTCTCTCCTCTCCTCTCCTCTCCTCTCCTCTCCTCACCTCACCTCACCTCACCTCTCCTCACCTCTCCTCTCCTCTCCCTCCTCTCCTCTCCTCTCCTCTCCTCTCCTCTCTTCTCCTCACCTCTCCTCTCCTCTCCTCACCTCTCCTTCCTCTCCTCTCCTCTCCTCTCCTCTCCCCACCTCTCCTCTCCTCTCCTCTCCTCTCCTCTCCCTCCTCACCTCACCTCTCCTCACCTCTCCTCTCCTCTCCTCTCCTCTCCTCTCCTCTCCCCACCTCTCCTCTCCTCTCCTCTCCTCTCCTCTCCTCTCCCCACCTCTCCTCTCCTCACCTCTCCTCTCCTCTCCTCTCCTCTCTCCTCTCCTCTCCTCTCCTCTCCTCTCCTCTCCTCTCCTCTCCTCTCCTCTCCTCTCCTCTCCCCACCTCTCCTCTCCTCTCCTCTCCTCTCCTCTCCTCTCCTCTCCCCACCTCTCCTCTCCTCACCTCTCCTCTCCTCTCCTCTCTCCTCTCATCTCCTCTCCTCACCTCTCCTCTCCTCTCCTCTCCTCTCCTCTCCTCTCCTCTCCTCTCCTCACCTCACCTCTCCTCTCCTCTCCTCACCTCTCCTCTCCTCTCCTCTCCTCTCCTCTCCTCTCCTCTCCTCACCTCTCCTCTCCTCTCCTCTCCTCACCTCTCCTCTCCTCTCTCTCTCTCCTCTCCTCTCCTCTCCTCTCCTCACCTCACCTCACCTCACCTCTCCTCTCCTCTCCCTCCTCACCTCACCTCTCCTCACCTCTCCTCTCCTCTCCTCTCCCCACCTCTCCTCTCCTCTCTTCTCCTCACCTCTCCTCTCCTCTCCTCACCTCTCCTTCCTCTCCTCTCCTCTCCTCTCCTCTCCCCACCTCTCCTCTCCTCTCCTCTCCTCTCCTCTCCCTCCTCACCTCACCTCTCCTCACCTCTCCTCTCCTCTCCTCTCCTCTCCTCTCCTCTCCCCACCTCACCTCTCCTCTCCTCTCCTCTCCTCTCTTCTCCTCACCTCTCCTCTCCTCTCCTCTCTTCTCCTCACCTCTCCTCTCCTCTCCTCTCCTCTCCTCTCCTCACCTCTCCTCTCCTCTCCTCTCCGTTTCCGTTTCCGGTTGCGTGTGAGTGTGAGTGGTGGACGTGTGACGGTGAAGAGCGAGTGGCGCTAGTTTTGAATGGTTTCTGATCTTCGGATCTTTAACCGTGTTTCTTCCTCTGTTGAGGCGGATGATCAGCTGAGTCTCTTGAACGTTTTTACTGTTTTGAGTGTTGAGCGATCGGGGCCTTGTCGAGGTGCGTTCTGGAGGAATGGCGTCCTCCGAGACGCCACCTCCGTCTCTGCGGCAGGGAGTGAGGATCGTCCCCCCGGATAACAGCGTGACGGTGGAGGAGGTGTTGCTGGCTGTCGGTGAGCAGGTGGGACACGATGAGCTGAGCTTTGCCTCCAGAATGAACAAAGCAGTGGTGGTGTTCCTGAAACAAGAGCCTCTAGTCTACCAGCTGATCGAGAGCGGCGTGTTGATCAGGGACACTTTTGTGCCGGTCTCCCCGCTGTCAGCTCCCTCCACGCGGATCACCGTGTCCGGTGTTCCGCCGTTTATCCAGAACGAGCTGCTGGAGAAAGAGCTCCGGAGGTTCGGGAAGTTTGCTAGCGGACTAAAAACAGTAAGTCTGGGATGTAAAGACCCTAAACTGAGACACGTTCAGTCTCTGAGGCGGCAACTGTTCATGTTTCTGGACTCACCGACTCAAACACTGGAGGTGTCCTTCAGAGTGAAGCACGGAGACGGATCCTACATGGTGTACGCCAGCTCAGGACAGCTCAAGTGTTTCGAGTGTGGAGGTGTGGGACACAAACGGTTTACCTGTCCGCACAGAAAGCAGGCCGGCTCTGCTGACACAGACACCGGAGCGGGAGCTAAGCCCGCGGATGAAGAACCTGTGGCTGAACCGATGAATGACGGAGTGGTGGTCGAACCGGTGGTCGAACCGACAGCAGACGGACCGATGTTCAGACCGGTGGTCGAACCGCTGGTCGAACCGAAAGCAGACGGACCGGTGGTCGGACCGGTGGTCGGACCGGTGGTCGGACCGGTGGTCGGACCGGTGGTCGAACCGGTGGTCGAACCGATGGCTGACGAACCGGTGGCTGAACCGACGGAGGACGGACCTGGGGCCGGGCCCGCGGCTGTGGTGGCGGATTGCGGTACTGCAGGTGCAGCGGCTGGTGGTGAAGACAAAGAGGAGGAAGAGCAGAGCCAAGCCGAGGAGCAACAGGCTGATGTTCCAGAGAACAGCAGCTCTCAGACTGGACAACCCCAGCCAGCAGACACCGTGGAGGAAGCAGCCTCCACCAGTGCTGGACCCAGTGTGTCTAACAGTCAGCTGTCAGGTGGAGAGGACATGGAGGATGAAGATGAGTCAGAGATGGAGTCTGTGGGTGGAACCCCCAGCAAAGATATAGATCTGTACACACTGGAAAAAATTGACACTTTTCTTGATAAAACATTTAAAAAGAAATGTGTAAAAGTAAGCGATCACTTCTATGACATCCCGAAATTCATAAGATCAGTCAACTTTCATATGAAAGGGGTCGGCGTTGACGTTCTGGATGAGAAGAAGCGTTTCCGCCTTAAAAAATATATCACTGCTCTTAAAAAAACACAGAAAATAAAAATTAGAAAGATTAAAAGATAACTGATCATGTACCTCACAGTGTTTGTCTCTCTGGAGGTTCTCTGAGTCTCAGACTGGTGTTGGTGTTTAGTTCGGGTTGAGGTTCTGTTTGGACCGATGACTCAAGTAAAAGGCTGATTGTTCATGTGTGTAGATGTTGGTGTGTTTCTGTGGGTGGGGGAGTTTTTATGTATTTATTTGAATTGATGACGTGATCTGTGATCAATAAAAGGAATTTAAAAACCAAAAACCTCTCCTCTCCTCTCTTCTCCTCACCTCTCCTCTCCTCTCCTCTCCTCTCTTCTCCTCACCTCTCCTCTCCTCTCCTCTCCTCTCCTCACCTCTCCTCTCCTCTCCTCTCCTCTCCTCTCCTCTCCTCTCCTCTCCTCTCCCCACCTCTCCTCTCCTCTCCTCTCCTCTCCTCTCCCTCCTCACCTCTCCTCACCTCTCCTCTCCTCTCCTCTCCTCTCCTCTCCTCTCCTCTCCCCACCTCACCTCTCCTCTCCTCTCCTCTCCTCTCTTCTCCTCACCTCTCCTCTCCTCTCCTCTCTTCTCCTCACCTCTCCTCTCCTCTCCTCTCCTCACCTCTCCTCTCCTCTCCTCACCTCACCTCACCTCACCTCTCCTCTCCTCTCCTCTCCTCTCCTCTCCTCACCTCTCCTCTCCTCTCCTCTCCTCTCCTCTCTTCTCCTCACCTCTCATCTCCTCTCCTCTCCTCTCCTCTCCTCACCTCACCTCTCCTCTCCTCACCTCTCCTCTCCTCTCCTCTCCTCTCCTCTCCTCTCCCTCCTCTCCTCTCTTCTCCTCACCTCACCTCTCCTCTCCTCTCCTCTCCTCACCTCTCCTCTCCTCTCTCCTCTCATCTCCTCTCCTCTCCTCTCCTCTCCTCACCTCACCTCACCTCTCCTCTCCCTCTTTGGGTTGGAAAAAAGCTCTAATCCCCACACTTCCTGTCCAGAGTGTAAGAAAGCCACTTCAAAGACTGCAGCCTGAGATGATTTATGTGAAATGAATTTCATAAAGAGGACTTTTCTTCTCTTTTCTGGTGCCCTGGGCTCTTAGTGGTAAGCTCTGCTTGTTAACCCAGATTTAGATCTCTACCCTGATGGAGCCCATAAAGCTGTGTGGATTCATATGATGTGCAGCTCAGCCACGTGCCTCAGGTCCTCTCGCTCGCCGCGTCTCTCCTCCGCCTCTCGTCCAGTTCGGAGCTGGACGGTCACTCGGAGAGCTGGATGGAGGCCGTGCAGCACCTGGAGCTCATCATCTCCGGACCACAGACCACAGTATGAGCTCTACAGACCTTTAGGTTTCATTCCTCAGGCTTATGATGGAATTAACCTACAGATGGAAACTAAATAAATAAGAGTAAGTTGGGGGCTGCGACTGAGGATTCTTTAAATATATGGATCACGTGTTGTCTTCTCTATAGAAACACCTTCTGATGGCCTGTCAGCAGCTTTAACAGGATGGGACAGTCTAACAGACATGAATGGTGTCATAGTGAGGTCATTATTAAAGGCATGGAGTCAATATCAGAGAGATTCACTGCAGACATAGAGACAAACTGCTTCATTTCACGGGTCTGTAATGTCCCAATATCACCTTTTTAATTCCTTTGACTTTTCCAAGAAAGAACTTAGTAAACTTGTACTAATGAAGGGGAAGACGTCACTGAATGTGCTGCTTCATTCAAACACTCACGGTTCATTTATTACTTTGTTCTTCTTGTTGCTCTCATTTAGAAAAAAAGAAAAACTTTATGTGTTTTAAAAATCCCATCAAAATCCTCAAATGTCTTATTTTATTTAACGGCCAAAAGATATTCCAGAAAGATTTACATCTTTTGACTTTTTGTTTGACAAAGTTTAGTTTTCTAAATAAGTGAAACTCTAGTAGCCTCTATGATGGTTAACTTCTCACGTTGTGGTTCCCCTGTGAGCACACGTCCTCTAAACATGGGATGAGTATTTGCTCGTCATGTGGATGGAAGCTGAGTCACATTATTCCCTCACATCCAGGATGAAGAACTTTTAACTGCTGCTCTTGAACATTCTGCCAATCACTGAATCAGTCAAAAGTATCTCAGCCTTTTCTAGAGGAGCTCCCCTACTACGCACTTCACCATTAGGTGTGACTCTGAGTGTGTGTGTGTGTGTGTGTGTGTGTGTGTGTGTGTGTGTGTGTGTGTGTGTGTGTGTGTGTGTGTGTGTGTGTGTGTGTGTGTGTGTGTGTGTGTGTGTGTGTGTGTGTGTGTGTGTGTGTGTGTGTGTGTGCGCGCACTTCCAATTGCGCACCGCACCTCCAAATTGAAGCCTTTGGACCGGAGTCGAGAGACTGCCCTCCCACCGCCACCTGGCATCATTAGAGGCTCTGATCCTCTAATCAACGCAAACACCTCCTTCCTCATGCTCCCCCCCCCCCCCCATCCTGCGGCCCAGCTCCGGGCCTGGCAGCCTGCTGTGGAGAGCAGACTAGCGGATGGGTTTTTCTGCTGCTAACCAGGTGGGTGATGCTGAGAGGCGACCCAGTGGACAGCATGCTGCGCTGGGCGGTGGTGGAAGGATTTAAGAGAAGATTTAGAGAATTGTAATGTACGCAATACTCGTGGTTGTTTTCCGTTCGCCAGCTCACCCTGGAAGTTATTTCCTGCCACACCCGTCGGCCAGAGGTGGTGGATTTTTGGATGTGTGGAGCAGGAAGAGGTTGCTTGTGTCGTCTATAAAACACACGCCGGTCGGAGCTTAAAGGAGCTCGACGTCCAACATTTTTCGGTGTGTGTGTCCACAAGACGAGGGTCAGGTGTATCATTTGAGACGGGCAGGGATAGAAAACAAAAACACAAAAAGCCGTAACCAAGAGGAGAGAGTGACTCAGCCTCGGGACGCTGTTGTGCTCTCCAAACCGCCAAAAGCCAAAAGGAAACAAACCCCCGGCTGCTCTCTTTAGTTCGACTATCCTGTTATCCTGTTCCAACTGCTCAACCTGGCTGTAGAGTGATGAGGAGACAACAGGAGAACTCCGGGGCCCCCTAACACCACATTTCCATCCCTGTTATGGCAGTAGTTCACCCTCGGGTGACTAACAGGCTCATTTACACAACCCTCGCACATCAACACGCCCGGATGCTAACTGGAGGGAAAAAGCTGCGGCGTGCAAACAGCTGGCTGCTGTCTGAAGCATAATTAGCGGTTAATAAAAGAGGCTAATAAGGATTTACCTCCAATAGTCTGTAGCTAAATGAAATGAGTCAGAGAGGAGAAGAGGATCAGAGTCTGGCCGAATGATTGGACTGATAGAACGTGTGACCTACACCTGTCCTCCAACGGGGGGATTTGGTTGGTCCACCTCTTTGATTTTAGAATGGAATATCTCAGCAACCTTTGGATTGACCACCATTAACGTTTATACGGATATTCATGGTCGCCAGAGGATGAATCCTAATGACTTGGTAACCTGACTTTTCCTCTAGCACCACCTTGAGGTTGTGTGAGTGAAACAACCAAATGAAAGCTAGGATGGGTCATTTTGCTGTGGACCCAATGGAGTGCTTTACTTTCAATATTAATAAACTTTGAATTCACAAGCAAACAGTGCTCCGTTCCGCAGCGGGGGCTTCAAGGCTCTGCAGTCTTTAGCATGCCGTCTGCAGCGGGGCATCACATGCCGCTGCTCAGTGACGGAAGTTCCCTTTTGCTGTTGGATGCTGGATATGCTCAAGTTACAACCAAGCTCTTCTTCACTGGACAGGGTGCCTCAATAACCATTGTAAACATGAGTTTATGGTCTCAGTCTCTAGTTTCAAGTCTTCTTCAATACAACATGATGTTCATTTAGTAGATTATGGTCCATTTAGAGTCAAACATATTCTTTAATCAGAGGATGCTTTAAAGCGGGGCTATCTTGTGATTGACAGGTCGCTGCCGCTACCAGAGTCGTGTACGCCGTCTCTATGTCACTCCTCCGCCGTCCGAATATGGTCACTTCCCTTCACTGTTGAAATAAAGCCAAGAATTCGAGGCTTCATAACGGCAGTCCACAAACCAATGAGTGATGTCACGATGACTACGTCCATATACAGTCTGTGATTGTAAGTACATAACACAGCTGTTACAAATATTACCCCACAAACAGAACACTACATTTACTTTTTACACACGCATAATTGCTTTCCAGTGTTTATTACATCACGCTCTGATTAGAATAACACTCATGGGC
The DNA here is from genome assembly GCA_032191485.1 of Leptoclinus maculatus. Taxonomy (NCBI): domain Eukaryota; kingdom Metazoa; phylum Chordata; class Actinopteri; order Perciformes; family Stichaeidae; genus Leptoclinus; species Leptoclinus maculatus. The sequence goes on from JAVDOI010000013.1 coordinate 16,110,588, forward strand.
TCTATGCTATAATAATGCTATATCTATATGTCTATAAACAGTGACTGTTAAGATATCAACTGACATCTCATCTGCACCCATTGCAGTTCTCTGAAAGATACACTCACTTAAACCTGATCCTGTCCACTCCCAAGTTGTCCTCGGTGACCTCATCTTGACCACACCTCTTATTTACTCTGTGTTCTCCTCTGCATGCACAACTACCCCCCCCCCCCCCCCCACAGCTCCCTGTGGCTTAATCCACTCCTGGATACTGCTGTGAAATACGCTCGGTACCTGAGTGCCAGAACACATAAATATATATTTACAATATGTTAACTCCTCCGATCCTTAAAGTCCCTGTTTCGGTTAAGCCTGTGTCCTCCCAAAACAACTGGGTTTGATTTGTCAGTGAAAACCAGATGCAGGTGATGTTCTGAGATGCAGTAAATCAAAACCAGGAAAGGACTGAATCTGATGAACCTGATACCTACTCAGGTCTTGGCCAGGACCCGTGGGCATACCTACGGCTTAGGGCTGTAGTTGCCCCGGGGGTCCTCCTCACTGTGCTGTCTTCACCCTGAACTCAATGTTACAGCTCCCAGTTGTTTTATTACCACCTAGTAAGCACTAATTCAGCCAGCAAAATGATGCAAGCCAAAGCAATCCGCTGAGTGTGGGTAGCTTTCAGCGCATTTCCATTTACCAGATAGCTGTGATCCTGCGCTGTCAGCTTTAAAAAAGAAGAAGAAGAAAAAAAAAAAGCCTTTCAGCCGGGGGAGGCACAGGAGCAGTGTTGGGCCTGTGACACGTGAAGATGTTACTCATAGCTCATTTTAATAGTGCTAAAAGATCATTTTCCTTTAGCAATTCTGACAGTCAAACTAGGCAGGGCAACGAACTGTTCAGCTGTAAATGAGAACGTTTGTGACCCGGCCGCCATGTTGAAATCAGTCGAGCTAAAAACAAGCACTGCCCAGTTTTTACGTAGTGAGCTACGTTTTTCCTTTGGAGGGAAAAAGGAAAAGGGAAATGTAAAAGGCAGTCGTTCCATCCAGTCTATGGGTCGTTCATATCAACGTTCATATCAACGATGGATAAGCTGGTAACAACAGTGTCTAGTTATCCAATTCTTTATGATGCTTCTCTGAATGCATACCGAGAGAAACGGGGCATGGCGAGAAGTAGCAGCAATTGTTGGTGTTTGTTTCAGTTAAAATCACAATTTGTCCAAAAAAAGCTAAAATGTATTTAATAACTTTGTCTTTCTATCAATTACTCTACGTGATCCACACACAGTTGTGCAACTGAAGGATCCCTTTGTAGTCACAAATGTGACACAATAGTACAATATTAGGTACTTCTCATTAAGGGCATTACATTCACTGTACTTTGTATGTAAACCCACCAGCTACTAAATGAGCTGTGTACTTGATCAGCTTTTACTTAATGTCGACATTCACAAGCTTTTGTGTTTTTGTGGAACGGCGTTGCCGTGGCGAGGTTGGCAATTCACATTTTTGGCCATGACACAGGAAGCTGTTGTAACTTGACTTATTAACTTGACATTATTTAATTGACAATTTCACATGCTGTATGAGGGGCCGTTCACATGTCGCGTTGTTTGAGCCCTCAAAGCAATTGTTGTCAACGTAGATAAGCGGAAGGTGCGCTCAAAAGCAAGAGCGACTCTGTCGCCGGCATGCAGTCGTAGTGGCGGGCGTAGTGACGGGCGTAGTGACGGGCGTAGTGACGGGCGTAGTGACAGGCGTAGTGACGGGCGTAGTGACGGGCGTAGTGACGGGCGTAGTGACGGGCGTAGTGACAGGCGTAGTGACGGGCGTAGTGACGGGCGTAGAACAGGCGTAGTGACAGGTTCAGTGACAGGCGCAGTGACAGGCGTAGGACGGCGTAGTGACAGGCGTAGTGACGGGCGTAGTGACAGGCGTAGAACAGGCGTAGTGACAGGTTCAGTGACAGGCGTAGTGACAGGCGCAGTGACAGGCGTAGGACGGCGTAGTGGCGGGCGTAGTGGCGGGCGTAGTGACGGGCGTAGTGACGGGCGTAGTGACGGGCGTAGTGACGGGCGTAGTGACGGGCGTAGTGACGGGCGTAGAACAGGCGTAGTGACAGGTTCAGTGACAGGCGTAGTGACAGGCGCAGTGACAGGCGTAGGACGGCGCAGTGACAGGCGTAGTGACGGGCGTAGTGACAGGCGTAGAACAGGCGTAGTGACAGGTTCAGTGACAGGCGTAGTGACAGGCGCAGTGACAGGCGTAGGACGGCGTAGTGGCGGGCGTAGTGGCGGGCGTAGTGACGGGCGTAGGACGGGCGTAGTGGCGGGCGTAGTGACCGGCGTAGTGGCGGGCGTAGTGAAGGACGTAGTGACGGGCGTAGTGACGGGCGTAGTGACAGACGTAGGACAGGCGTAGTGACGGGCGTAGTGACGGGCGTAGTGACAGGCGTAGTGACGGGCGTAGTGACGGGCGTAGTGACAGACGTAGGACAGGCGTAGTGACGGGCGTAGTGACGGGCGTAGGACGGGCGTAGGACGGGCGTAGTGGCGGGCGTAGTGGCGGGCGTAGTGGCGGGCGTAGTGGCGGGCGTAGTGACGGGCGTAGTGACGGGCGTAGTGACAGGCGTAGGACGGGCGTAGTGGCGGGCATAGTGGCGGGCATAGTGACTGGCGTAGTGGCGGGCGTAGTGACAGGCGTAGGACGGGCGTAGTGACGGGCGTAGTGACAGGCGTAGGACGGGCGTAGTGATTGGCGTAGTGACGGGCGTAGTGACAGGCGTAGTTACGGGCGTAGTGACGGGCGTAGTGACGGGTGTAGGACGGCGTAGTGGCGGGCGTAGTGGCGGGCGTAGTGACGGGCGTAGTGACGGGCGTAGTGACAGACGTAGGACAGGCGTAGTGACGGGCGTAGTGACGGGCGTAGGACGGGCGTAGTGACAGGTTCAGTGACAGGCGCAGTGACAGGCGCAGTGACAGGCGTAGGACGGCGTAGTGGCGGGCGTAGTGGCGGGCGTAGTGACGGGCGTAGTGGCGGGCGTAGTGAAGGACGTAGTGACGGGCGTAGTGACGGGCGTAGTGACAGACGTAGGACAGGCGTAGTGACGGGCGTAGTGACGGGCGTAGGACGGGCGTAGGACGGGCGTAGTGGCGGGCGTAGTGGCGGGCGTAGTGGCGGGCGTAGTGGCGGGCGTAGTGACGGGCGTAGTGACAGGCGTAGTTACGGGCGTAGTGACGGGCGTAGTGACGGGCGTAGTGGCGGGCGTAGTGACAGGCGTAGTGACAGGCGTAGGACGGGCGTAGGACGGGCGTAGTGACGGGCGTAGTGGCGGGCGTAGTGACAGGCGTAGGACGGGCGTAGTGACAGGCGTAGGACGGGCGTAGTGACGGGCGTAGTGACAGACGTAGGACAGGCGTAGTGACGGGCGTAGTGACAGGCGTAGTGACAGTAGTGACAGGCGTAGGACGGGCGTAGTGACGGGCGTAGTGACAGTAGTGACGGGCGTAGTGACAGTAGTGACGGGCGTAGTGACGGGTGAAGTGACAGTAGTGACGGGCGTAGTGACGGGCGTAGTGATGGGCGTAGTGACAGTAGTGACGGGCGTAGTGACGGGCGTAGTGGCGGGCGTAGTGGCGGGCGTAGTGACGGGCGTAGGACGGGCATAGTGGCGGGCGTAGTGACGGGCGTAGTGGCGGGCGTAGTGAAGGGCGTAGTGACGGGCGTAGTGATGGGCGTAGTGACAGTAGTGACAGGCGTAGTGACGGGCGTAGTGGCGGGCGTAGTGGCGGGCGTAGTGACGGGCGTAGGACGGGCATAGTGGCGGGCGTAGTGACGGGCGTAGTGGCGGGCGTAGTGAAGGGCGTAGTGACAGGCGTAGTGACAGTAGTGACGGGCGTAGTGACAGGCGTAGGACAGGCGTAGTGACGGGCGTAGTGACGGGCGTAGTGACGGGCGTAGTGACGGGCGTAGTGACGGGCGTAGGACGGGCGTAGTGGCGGGCGTAGTGACGGGCATGGTGACGGGCGCAGTGACAGGCGTAGGACGGGCGTAGTGACAGACGTAGGACAGGCGTAGTGACGGGCGCAGTGACGGGCGCAGTGACAGGCGTAGGACAGGCGTAGTGACGGGCGTAGTGACGGGCGTAGTGACAGGCGTAGTGACGGGCGTAGTGACGGGCGTAGTGACAGACGTAGGACAGGCGTAGTGACGGGCGTAGTGACGGGCGTAGTGACAGGCGTAGTGACGGGCGTAGTGACGGGCGTAGTGACAGTAGTGACGGGCGTAGTGACGGGCGTAGTGACGGGCGTAGTGACGGGCGTAGTGACGGGCGTAGTGACGGGCGTAGTGACGGGCGTAGTGACAGTAGTGACGGCCGTAGTGACGGGCGTAGTGACGGGCGTAGTGACGGGCGTAGTGACGGGCGTAGTGACAGTAGTGACGGGCGTAGTGACGGGCGTAGTGACGGCCGTAGTGACGGGCGTAGTGACGGGCGTAGTGACGGGCGTAGTGACGGGCGTAGTGACGGGCGTAGTGACGGGCGTAGTGGCGGGCGTAGGACGGGCGTAGTGACGGGCGTAGGACGGGCGTAGTGACGAGTGAAGTGACAGTAGTGACGGGCGTAGTGACGGGCGTAGTGACGGGCGTAGTGACAGGCGTAGTGACAGTAGTGACGGGCGTAGTGGCAGGCGTAGTGACAGGCGTAGGACGGGCGTAGTGGCGGGCGTAGGACGGGCGTAGTGGCGGGCGTAGTGACGGGCATAGTGACAAGCGTAGTGACGGGCGTAGTGACGGGCGTAGTGACAGTAGTGACCTGCGTAGTGGCAGGCGTAGTGACAGGCGTAGGACGGGCGTAGTGGCGGGCGTAGGACGGGCGTAGTGGCGGGCGTAGTGACGGGCATAGTGACAAGCGTAGTGACGGGCGTAGTGACGGGCGTAGTGACGGGCGTAGTGACAGGCGTAGTGACAGTAGTGACCTGCGTAGTGGCAGGCGTAGTGGCAGGCGTAGTGACAGGCGTAGGACGGGCGTAGTGGCGGGCGTAGGACGGGCGTAGTGGCGGGCGTAGTGACGGGCATAGTGACAAGCGTAGTGACGGGCGTAGTGACGGGCGTAGTGACGGGCGTAGTGACAGGCGTAGTGACAGGCGTAGTGACAGTAGTGACCTGCGTAGTGGCGGGCGTAGTGACAGGCGTAGGACGGGCGTAGTGACGGGCGTAGTGACGGGCGTAGTTACAGGCGTAGTGACAGGCGTAGTGACGGGCGTAGTGACGGGCGTAGTTACAGGCGTAGTGACGGGCGTAGTTACAGGCGTAGTGGCGGGCGTAGTGGCGGGCGTAGTGACAGGCGTAGTGACGGGCGTAGTTACAGGCGTAGTGACAGACGTAGTGACGGGCGTAGTTACAGGCGTAGTGACAGGCGTAGTGACGGGCGTAGTGACGGGCGTAGGACGGGCGTAGGACGGGCGTAGTGGCGGGCGTAGTGGCGGGCGTAGTGGCGGGCGTAGTGGCGGGCATAGTGACGGGCGTAGTGACAGGCGTAGTTACGGGCGTAGTGACGGGCGTAGTGACGGGCGTAGTGGCGGGCGTAGTGACAGGCGTAGTGACAGGCGTAGGACGGGCGTAGGACGGGCGTAGTGACGGGCGTAGTGGCGGGCGTAGTGACAGGCGTAGGACGGGCGTAGTGACAGGCGTAGGACGGGCGTAGTGACGGGCGTAGTGACAGACGTAGGACAGGCGTAGTGACGGGCGTAGTGACAGGCGTAGTGACAGTAGTGACAGGCGTAGGACGGGCGTAGTGACGGGCGTAGTGACAGTAGTGACGGGCGTAGTGACAGTAGTGACGGGCGTAGTGACGGGTGAAGTGACAGTAGTGACGGGCGTAGTGACGGGCGTAGTGATGGGCGTAGTGACAGTAGTGACGGGCGTAGTGACGGGCGTAGTGGCGGGCGTAGTGGCGGGCGTAGTGGCGGGCGTAGGACGGGCATAGTGGCGGGCGTAGTGACGGTCGTAGTGGCGGGCGTAGTGAAGGGCGTAGTGACGGGCGTAGTGATGGGCGTAGTGACAGTAGTGACAGGCGTAGTGACGGGCGTAGTGGCGGGCGTAGTGGCGGGCGTAGTGACGGGCGTAGGACGGGCATAGTGGCGGGCGTAGTGACGGGCGTAGTGGCGGGCGTAGTGAAGGGCGTAGTGACAGGCGTAGTGACAGTAGTGACGGGCGTAGTGACAGGCGTAGGACAGGCGTAGTGACGGGCGTAGTGACGGGCGTAGTGACGGGCGTAGTGACGGGCGTAGGACGGGCGTAGTGGCGGGCGTAGTGACGGGCATGGTGACGGGCGCAGTGACAGGCGTAGGACGGGCGTAGTGACAGACGTAGGACAGGCGTAGTGACGGGCGCAGTGACGGGCGCAGTGACAGGCGTAGGACAGGCGTAGTGACGGGCGTAGTGACGGGCGTAGTGACAGGCGTAGTGACGGGCGTAGTGACGGGCGTAGTGACAGACGTAGGACAGGCGTAGTGACGGGCGTAGTGACGGGCGTAGTGACAGGCGTAGTGACGGGCGTAGTGACGGGCGTAGTGACAGTAGTGACGGGCGTAGTGACGGGCGTAGTGACGGGCGTAGTGACGGGCGTAGTGACGGGCGTAGTGACGGGCGTAGTGACGGGCGTAGTGACAGTAGTGACGGCCGTAGTGACGGCCGTAGTGACGGGCGTAGTGACGGGCGTAGTGACGGGCGTAGTGACAGTAGTGACGGCCGTAGTGACGGGCGTAGTGACGGGCGTAGTGACGGCCGTAGTGACGGGCGTAGTGACGGGCGTAGTGACGGGCGTAGTGACGGGCGTAGTGACGGGCGTAGTGACGGGCGTAGTGGCGGGCGTAGGACGGGCGTAGTGACGGGCGTAGGACGGGCGTAGTGACGAGTGAAGTGACAGTAGTGACGGGCGTAGTGACGGGCGTAGTGACGGGCGTAGTGACAGGCGTAGTGACAGTAGTGACGGGCGTAGTGGCAGGCGTAGTGACAGGCGTAGGACGGGCGTAGTGGCGGGCGTAGGACGGGCGTAGTGGCGGGCGTAGTGACGGGCATAGTGACAAGCGTAGTGACGGGCGTAGTGACGGGCGTAGTGACAGTAGTGACCTGCGTAGTGGCAGGCGTAGTGACAGGCGTAGGACGGGCGTAGTGGCGGGCGTAGGACGGGCGTAGTGGCGGGCGTAGTGACGGGCATAGTGACAAGCGTAGTGACGGGCGTAGTGACGGGCGTAGTGACGGGCGTAGTGACAGGCGTAGTGACAGTAGTGACCTGCGTAGTGGCAGGCGTAGTGGCAGGCGTAGTGACAGGCGTAGGACGGGCGTAGTGGCGGGCGTAGGACGGGCGTAGTGGCGGGCGTAGTGACGGGCATAGTGACAAGCGTAGTGACGGGCGTAGTGACGGGCGTAGTGACGGGCGTAGTGACAGGCGTAGTGACAGGCGTAGTGACAGTAGTGACCTGCGTAGTGGCGGGCGTAGTGACAGGCGTAGGACGGGCGTAGTGACGGGCGTAGTGACGGGCGTAGTTACAGGCGTAGTGACAGGCGTAGTGACGGGCGTAGTGACGGGCGTAGTTACAGGCGTAGTGACGGGCGTAGTTACAGGCGTAGTGGCGGGCGTAGTGACGGGCGTAGTGACAGGCGTAGTGACGGGCGTAGTTACAGGCGTAGTGACAGACGTAGTGACGGGCGTAGTTACAGGCGTAGTGACAGGCGTAGTGACGGGCGTAGTGACGGGCGTAGTGGCGGGCGTAGTGACGGGCGTAGTGACAGGCGTAGTGACGGGCGTAGTGGCGGGCGTAGTGACAGGCGTAGTGACGGGCGTAGTGGCGGGCGTAGTGGCGGGCGTAGTGACGGGCGTAGTGACAGGCGTAGTGACGGGCGTAGTGGCGGGCGTAGTGACGGGCGTAGTGACAGGCGTAGTGACGGGCGTAGTGGCGGGCGTAGTGACGGGCGTAGTCGCAGCTGCGCACGACCAATCAACTCCACGGGACTTAAATCACCCTTTCCGTCCCAGGATGTCACCACAACATCCGGTTAGAAGAGGTGGAAGAGCAGCTGATAATACTCGTCCAGGGTTACTCGGGGCTGGACTTCCTTTCAGGTTCTCGTTATTTCAACACAAAAATCAATGCCTGGAGATGCAACAGCGCAGAACTTGGGATATCTGGTGAGCGTGACGATACGCCGTTGTCACGTTAACGTTATTGTTTGCCCTAACGTTGCTAGGCTAAACATTTCCAGTGTCCCGCAAATGACGCACTTTCCCTTCATTAATAGTAACAACAATAAGTATTAAAGCAATAGAACGTAAAACGATCAACTGTAACGTTCTGTTAGTCATTAGCGTTAACTATTGTTTACAACAATGTACACAAAGCGACATGCATAACTTAACTACCGTTATTTCAACAACTGCATTGATTTTAACAGAGGACGAGAGAGAGGAAGCATTAAATAGGAACTGCTAAGATCTTAGCTCTAAAGTCCTCCTCTGTGTTTAGCTCCTCACTTGAATGCTCGACCTCACAAAGCTGTTTTCACATTCATCTGCTGAAGGGTTACGTTTCTTATCTGAGTTTAACACAAGCATGTTGTGCCATCACAATGTTTTTAGAAACCAATCCTGATCCGATACGCAACTAATATAAATGTAGTTTGGAAAGTTATTTGAGTACACACACACACACACACACACACACACACACACACACACACACACACACACACACATACCAGCACCATATCAGACAAATTAGAATTCAAAGCAGATTATTTTTATGTCTTAATACATGTCTGGAGGGCATCTTTAATACGAGCTGCTCACCTTCCATTGTGAGTCAGTCTAAATGGAGACATCCTGTTTCACAGGAAGGTGTCACTCGCAAATCATCCTGCTCGCAGGAACCAGGGATTTGGCAACATTCAACATCCAACCTTACTGATGATACAAACAAAGTCTTCTCTGTGAAAGGAAACCACAGTAGTTTGAGTTTACTTTACACATTTTCCTAATTCACGCATTTGTTATCACAACCGTCTGCTAAGGTGTAATTAGAGAAAGATCTGATGATACATATACTGTAAATACTACGCTGTCATGTTAGGATGGGAATAAGTCACGGGAATACGTTTCCACAAACATGTCAGTCGGTAGAGAAACTGTTTAATGAAGAGTGACAGAAAGAACTCCTCGGGCGATAGAAGCAATGGCGTACCCAAATTAACATTAAGCATCATTCCAGTTGTCAAGCACGTTCTCTACTTTATTATTATTTTTTCAGGATAAACCTGAGGAATGGAACAACCATTAAAAAAAGAGGGGGAAAGAAAACAACCGCGGCTGCTTTTCTGGCAGGCGGCGCGAGATGCGGCGGTAGGGAGCCGAGCGCTGCTCGTGCCAGCACATCCACATGTCATCTCTGTTTAGACACACCTTGGAGAATGTGACCTCTTTCCGAGCCCGGCCTGGCAAGAGGTCCTCGGTGGAGGGAGGGAAAAAAGCCCCGGATCGCGGCCAACCTGCGCCAGGAAGCTGCCTCCCACTGGGTGCATGTGTGCATTTATATGCGCTCATGACTCATGGATGGTGTGCATGCGTTTGCGTGTGGGTCCGCAGATTAATGACGTGGGCCTCTGGCACGCCAAGCACTCGCTGGTTTACCGTGAGCTGTTGGTGGGCCTTGTCACAGCTTTGCTGCACAAAAATCCCCCCCCCCATCCCCGCTTCTGCCAACTTAGACGTATGCTTTTCAGCGACTGTGACTGGGACCAGAGGTGAGCCATGAGTGAACGCAACTTGCCGGTAAAATTCCTGAAGGGAGACTGTGTCAGAAATTACCCGTCACAATGGTGGATTCGAGATGGCAGCTTAGCAGCGAGGGTGGCACACACACGGTGTTACTGAGGTAGTGGGAAGACAGTGGGGGATGGGGCGTGGAGTAGACAGGCACGAGAAAAAGGCATTCACCTGTGCACAAGAGGGATAAGCGAACCGCCAGCCACACAAAGTACAAACACAGCAGAATCCTGCTCCCTGCCCGCCGTTTGGCCTCCGGCGGCGAGGGATAACTGAATTACAGCAGCAGCAAAAAAGCTAATCTCGCTTCCTCTGTGGGGGTCGCGCATGTGTGTGTACACTTGAGCGCCTGTCCGCGGGGCGTTGTGAGTGTTGGTTCGCGAGGCCGTGAGCATTTGTTCAGGCTCAGCATGGATTTTGAAAAAGCATGTTGTCCTGGCGGTGAGAGTGTGTGTTTACTAGATGAAGATGAAGGCTCCCATCCAACTGTCCTGTGGAGTCCAGAAGGTGAGGAGTAAAAGAGGTGAGGAGCATGCAAGTATCTGTGTGTGTGTGTGTGTGTGTGTGTGTGTGTGTGTGTGTGTGTGTGTGTGTGTGTGTGTGTGTGAGTGTGTGTGTGAGTGTGTGTGTGTGTGTGTGTGAGTGTGTGTGTGTGTGTGTGTGTGTGTGTGTGAGTGTGTGTGTGTGAGTGTGAGTGTGTGTGTGTGTGTGTGTGTGTGTGTGTGTGTGTGTGTGTGTGTGTGAGTGTGAGTGTGTGAGTGTGTGAGTGTGTGAGTGTGTGTGTGTGTGTGTGTGTGTGTGTGTGTGTGTGTGAGTGTGTGTGTGTGTGAGTGTGAGTGTGTGAGTGTGTGAGTGTGTGTGTGTGTGTGTGTGAGTGTGTGTGTGTGAGTGTGTGTGTGTGAGTGTGAGTGTGTGTGTGAGTGTGTGTGTGTGTGTGTGTGTGTGTGTGAGTGTGTGTGTGTGTGTGTGTGTGTGTGTGAGTGTGTGTGTGAGTGTGTGAGTGTGAGTGTGTGAGTGTGTGTGTGTGTGTGTGAGTGTGTGTGTGTGTGAGTGTGAGTGTGAGTGTGTGAGTGTGTGTGTGTGTGTGTGTGTGTGTGAGTGTGTGTGAGTGTGTGTGTGTGTGTGTGAGTGTGTGTGTGTGAGTGTGAGTGTGTGTGTGTGTGTGTGTGTGAGTGTGTGTGTGTGTGAGTGTGTGTGTGTGTGTGTGAGTGTGTGTGTGAGTGTGTGTGTGTGTGTGTGTGTGTGTGTGTGTGTGTGTGCGAGTGCAAAGAGAGTCAGAGAGCTTGTTTATTCTGTGCATATGTCCACCTGTTAAAAACACACCCACTGCCATCACTCAACTTGACGAGCTGTCATCCAACGTGAGGCTGGGTCATTTAGAATTTGTAAAGCCTCCGTAGATTTCCTAGAAACAGATGGAAAACACAGCCAAACTGCAAAGAAAAGCAATAAAATCAAGAAGATTCTGAGTTTGAACGGGGGTTTATCTGCATGTTTAGTCTGGTTCTCTGTGTGTCTCTGTCATTGATCTGACTTTGGTACACAGTTTACCAGCCGCCTTGGCCACAGTGAATGGTATGCAACAAAGTGTCACAGTTCATCGCTGTCAAGTCCAGTGGCGTACACAATGTCAGGAAGGAGCAACAACCTTACGACTGAGTAAAAACACCGCTATAACACTCTGAACCAATGACCAACATCTGCAAATCCCACGAGAATGATAACTGTTAATGTGTTCATGTGCCAAAACAAGCCGGCGCCAACCAGCCGCTTTCACTGTTTAAATGCAGTTCAATTTGCAAAGGAGTTTGGGTTGAGATCCTGCTCTGAGCCTTTACACCTTGCTTACCTGGTTGGTTCAACGCTGTGACCATTGTGGCCCAGCTTCTTTCTTTTTCAGTGCGGTTGTGAGAGTTCATCAATATAATGTTGCAGAGGAATTCATTCTCTTGCTACAGTCAAACACTTTCTTCTCCGGTTGTCCAGTGCACTCTCAGGCCTTTTTGCCTTTGTTTACCTGACCCAGCCCGAGATGGTTGGATGAACGAATATTCGGTCCATGACATGTTTGAGGTCGGTCACAGTCGATCCCAATTGTTGTTTGTGGTGTTGTAGGATATGCGTGTTACGGTAACATCATCAATCAGAAAGTGAAAGGGGTAAAATAGTTGTGTTGTGCTTGTCAGAATTCATGTAGTTCAGCAGTTCCTCAATAAACAGAAATGTAGCACCACACAATAAGCATCCTTTTAACATGGCCCTAAATGGTCCCTCTGGTGTCACATCAGGGCAAGAGGACTGGAAGTGTTTTAATTTGGCCAGAGGCATGACCTGGTCGAATAACGATTTCAGCATTTACCATTGTTGCAGCGATTCATTTGGAGGAAGTTGCATATTGGAGCTGTAAGAAACAAGCACACCTTTCAGCACCCTCCCTGGACATCCAGTCTTACCTTGGAAGCCCGAGCCGGCGTTGCCGTTTCCCATCTGCTCCGGCAGCGTGGCCAGAACCGGCTGACTGGGTTAGGCTGGAGCCCGGGTTCTCTTCCAAACCTCTGTGAAGCGTATAGTGAGTGTGTGTTGTTCCGCCACAGTCTCGCTGGCGTTTTACCGTGGCTTCAGCGTGTGATGTGGTTTTGCTACAGAGGTAGTTCTCCCACACAGAGAACTTGGCTGTGTGAGATCCGAGTGTTTGTCTACGTGCGAACGCTTTCTTGTGTGTTTACATTTGTGTGAACGCTGTGAGCAGTGATGTTTGCCGCTAAATGTCAGCAGCTGGCAGTTCGCGGACGTGAGTGATCGGCAGTGAGCGCCTCCTGCATTCCAAACCATTTGGTTGGATACAGTTGGCCGCTGATTTGACCACCTGACTTCTGGAATGTTCAGATATGATTAGACGAGGGTGAAACACTGGAAATTACACTATTGTAGCAAACATTTGGCTGAAGCTGAAAGGAGGCCTACTAAGAGATTATTTCAGACGTTAAAAGAAGCAGAAGCAAAAGTCTTTTATGAATCTGGAGGAGCTTCGTCAAGTCTGAGAAAAGTACTTGGGTGACACTCGAGCATCTGAGCTTGGGCTCGGAGACTGCAAAGTTATAACACGGCCCAGTTAGTAGCCAGTGTTACGTGTGACGTGAGGTTTACCAGAGCCCGGTGAGCACCGACCCGGATTTCAACGTTGATTTCTGGTTGAAAACTGGTTGAAATGGGGTCTGAACGTCTAAGACCTATTTTCACCGTCTTTTCAACCGGTTACAACATCAACGTGTCACAAAACACCAATTAGTTTTAAAATGTTGATGGTTTGTTCACTTGTAGGTTGAAAGAGACACGATATTGGTTACGTTGAACGTAAGTCATATTACGTTGGCCGGTGAAACGTATTTAATGTTTCATATAAAGCGTCATCAATATGGACTACAGACTGTGTGCTGTCAACAAGAAGCTCCCAGGACAGCGTAATGAGAGCAGAGCACATTCTGACTGCATGTTCATGTAAAATACGAGTGTGTGTTTACTGCTGGAACACGCATGTGCAGAGACTCAGAGATCTTCCCCAACTTTGAAACATGTGTCTGGAAACACGGCACGGACCTGCGGAGCGGAGTGAACGAGCTGACGGATAAACGCGAGGCTTCACGCTAACGACATACGAGGAACCAAAAGCCAAGATTTATGAATCTCTGCAGCATCGTAATCTGTCGCTTGTGAGTCCTCCAACTTTATGAAAGTGCAATACTTAATTGAGGACTGCTCTTTCCAATGTGTGTGCTCAAAACAGCAGTACTAGCGATGTAAAAGGGAGAATGTTTTTGAAGCATTAGACTTGTAATATCACATTTTTGTAAATTGTACAGTGAAAATGTCTAGTTCGGGCACATATCATGTACATGGGCATTCTGCATGGCATCCCATGAGGGTTAGCATTTTTGGCTAAAGCTACGAATAAACAGCATGATGTACTTAAAACTTTGCCAGAGGCAGCTGTAATTCAGTCAGGTCACAGAATCCGGCTTCAACACTAAACCCTTCTGACGGATTATCTTACTGAAGCAGGCTGCAGTTGTATTGGGCTGCTCCGGGGGGGAAATGCTAACGTGGCGTCAGCGCCGACGGCCTCTAAACAGCCATGTTCACTTACTGCAGACATGACGCTTTCTGTCCCTGCGTGTTCAATGAAAACATTTTCTTACACAGCTTTTCAAGCACACGCACACACAAATAATTTGACCTCCACTTCCCTCATCAGTGGGATCAGACTGTTTATCATATGGTCCGATCTGAGTCACACTTGTTTGCGCTGCCGCAACAGAGATCCAATCTGTTCAGCCCGTTCTCAAGCCAGGAGGGGAAAGAAACGTCTCCAGGTCAACATTCATTGCTCTAAAGGTACAACTCTCCAAACTAAGAGCTTTAGTATCAAATGATATTTGAGAAGCTAGCCCGGGGGTGACATAATGCAATTCGACAATTTGGCAAACAATTAATGCAAATATATACATTAAATGAAAACAATATCCCTAAATTCACCCAATAGTCATGACCTGTGACGCTTCCATTCCTTTCAAACATGCCACCAACTACAAACTCAAGGCGGATACGCTCCCTTTCATTCGCATCACAGAGAAAATTGGTTGCAGGAATAGTGAGAAAGTTCTTTGGTTTTCATGCCACATCTTTGTAATCTAATTTTATTCATTTATTTCTCTTTTGATTAAAACAGTTTATGCGTTCACGGCTGCCTCCTCACAGGCTGATAGTGGGCAAAGAGCTCGGCTCAGAGAGGCCCTCTGTGTATGTCACAACAGCCAGACTGAAGGCAAAGAAATCACCAGAGGAAGGAGAGAGCTAAACCCCGATAACAAAAAAGGGAAAGAACGTCCTCTTAATCTTACCTTGAAAGCCACGACAGAGAGGAGCCTCCCCTCGGGAAGAGAAACAGGCGGATTATTTCCATTTGAAAGAACATGCCAAATTACACAAACGTGTTTTCAGACGCTCTTTTCAAAAGTGGCAACAGATGGAGGCCGGCCGGCGTTGTGAGCAGGTTGGAGTTGACGGTTCGGCGCCGCTGTGTTTCCTGTGTCTGCCGGTGTTTATCGGCACACACAGGTAGCCCAAGAACCCATTATACAGAGCACAGATCTCATTCAACCGGTCTCAAACAGAGATGCCCGCCCAGGTGTGCGCTGTCTTTCAAACTTTTTTTCGGGGATTTTCCTGTTTTGAATACAGACTACGGACTTTAAACGTAGCAGCTGCTGCATAACTTATCTCCACGGGAGTTTGGAACCAATGATTAGGAAATGGAGAGAGGAAGTTGGGAGCTGAGTGAGTGTTGGTGGAGATAAATGAAGGCTGGAGGTTTATTTTAGTTGCTGTCAGATGGCCAAAACATTTTACTGACTGAGAGACTTTTTAGTTTAACCACGAATCCTCAATAACTTTTATCACACATACATGTTCATCTTTTGATTATCGTTAGTTTTAGCTGATAAAAAGTCAAGTTGTTGTCGTGAAATTGTAGTCACAGGTCACAGGTCACAGGTCACATGGTCACAGGTCACATGGTCACAGGTCACATGGTCACAGGTCACAGGTCACATGGTCACAGGTCACAGGTCACATGGTCACAGGTCACAGGTCACATGGTCACATGGTCACAGGTCACAGGTCACAGGTCACATGGTCACATGGTCACAGGTCACATGGTCACAGGTCACAGGTCACATGGTCACAGGTCACAGGTCACATGGTCACAGGTCACAGGTCACATGGTCACATGGTCACATGGTCACAGGTCACAGGTCACAGGTCACAGGTCACAGGTATTGCAGACCCTTTTTACCTGGTTCTATCTGACTGTCAAGGGACACACAGGATGTTTCCTTATAGGCCTTACATGGCACGCTAATTGAAACATCTTTATCATGTATTCTTGGTTGATTACTGAGACTTTGCTCACTCTGCTGGCTGCACAAACCTTCTGCATCCAGATACTACCCGGTAGGAGATAATGACGCCGGGGGGGCTTCTGCCCAGGCAGCGAAACAGTAGGGATGAGATCACGGTGCATCATCTGGAAACCGTGAAAACAACTGTTGCATTGAAATCACATGTTTGCTAAAGACTGAAAAACAAGTCAGATGGAAATCATACGCTCTGCTGAAACAACATGTGTTACATTCTGTATGCTGCACGAATCAGATCTTGTTTCATGGAAAACTGTAAAATATGCCTCTTCTTCTCCTTACCTCTGGGTTCTGTGATGAGATTTGTCTTTCAGTTACTATTGTACAATAATCATTTGAATGTTCAACCCATCAGGGTTTTGTGCTTCATTTTATCAGTGTTTGAGTACTTGAAGACAATTTTCCATGACATGACCAGCAGCTAAAACATTGAATAACACGGTGATATTTTTTTAGTGAACATGGAGAGGATAGACATGAAAGATGGCCGACTGAAAGTAGTGTTCCTCTTACCTCCACATCCACAGACGTTAATCATGTTACATTAACAGGCATAGGCCATTGACTGTATATAAGAAGTGGACATAGTCATATGTCACCCATTGGTTTGTGGACTGACGTTTTGAAGCCTTGAGTTCAACGATTTCACCGTCGCCACCTTGGATTACGGCCGTCGCAACCAGTGAACGGAAGTGACCATATTTGGACTGTGGAGGAGTGACGTAGAGACGGCGTATACAGCTCTGGTAGCGGCAACGACCTGTCAATCACAGTAGCCCCGCCCTAAAGCATCCCCTGCTTTATGGTCTGTTTGACTCTAAATGGACCATAATGTACTAAATGAACATCATGCTGTATTGAAGAAGACTTGAAACTAGAGATTGAGACCATAAACTCATGTTTACAATGTTTACTGAGGTAATAAATCAAGAGAGAAGTAGAGTCATTTTCTCATAGACTTCTATAGAACCGGAGGAGTCGCCCCCTGGTGGTCAGCAGAGAGAATGCAGCTTTAAGACATCGGCTTCACTTGGCAGAACCGTAGTTTGCCGCCTAGCATAGGCCTACCGTTAACAACCCTCTAAACTAACGGTATGCCCGGTAGCGTAGCAGCATCAACCTACCGTTAGCTTAAAGTCTTTTTTTTCAGTGGATAGTCGATGAACATCTGTAACCTTTTCCTCCAAAGAATCTGCAACGTTAGCTAACATATGACGTTACTGCATGCAGGATTCGTCTTATTGGGAGAAGAGTTTAAGGGGGAATGAGACCTACTACATTGAACACAGCTAAATTAAAACAGTAATTCATTTATTATTTTTAATCTGTTAATACCCTATTTTCATTTTTAAATATTATTTATAAATTTTGGTTTTCGGCTACCTAATATTTTTGGATGTAGTTTTCATTGACTCCTGGCTTAAGGAGGCCAGTCATGAGGACTCTGCATCTCCGGGTTTTAATTACTCTAGAAAGACACCCTTTCCCTCTTCTTTGCCCTCCATCCATTCTCCTCACCGGCTCCGATGAAGAAGTAGTAATCAAGAGCTGGCAGCAGACAAGAGGCCATTGACAGAGGAGCAGGGAGATGGGGGCCACTTCAGGAGATGCAAAGCCGAGCCCCGAGGGTGCCACTCAATCATCTCCAATCAGGACCCCCCCCTCCAAGAGGTCTCAGAGCAACATATTGCAGCCTAAAGTTTTCTCTGATATGTGTTTCTTTTATTTTTCCCAGAAAAGGTGAACTGTGCCCTTTTTCAGGTACAAGAATCTTAATCATGAAATGTAATATTCTCTGGCCTCACATGTAAAAAGCAGTAAGAATTGATGAAGATACAATCCAGAAGAGGCTCCTCTTCTCCCTCCTCCTCTTGCTACTTCTCTCCCCCCTTTTCTCCTCACGCTGTGGCATTTGCCAGGAAAGGAAAGAAGAAGAAGAAGAAGTTAAAGGAAAATAAGGCGGGCATTGAAGTCGATCCCTCTGTGAATAAAGCTCTGAATCCAATGTCAGTGAAAAGAGACAGAGTCAGCACGAGGGTGCTGCCGTAACAGGGGCAGGTACCGGCAGATGAATTAGGAACAGGAGAGGCCTTGGGTTGGAGAGATCAAAGATAGTGTGGAGAAGAGGAGAAGAAAGAGAAGGAGCGACTGCTGAATTATTTCAGAGGTGTTTGAGGGTTATTTTCCATCCAGCGTTCTAACCTCAGAGGGGCGATGTTCTGCCAGAGAAACACGCTCACACTGAAGGGCTTCAGCTTCGGAGGCTCATTCGCCTCGCTCTTCTAGGAGACTTTACCTTTCTCTTTGCAGAAAGTCAAATTCCCTGGCGGGCAGGAACGAAGGCTTTTCGAGCCTCTACGAAAGCCATTTTGACATGCGCTGCTCCCAGTTAGTCACTGGTTGTTACAGTAAATAGTCCAATGAAAAGCCTGTATATACTGTGGGCTGTGTGTGGTTACATCCTGTTAAATGTGTCGAATCTAATGTCAATGAGAAATGAGGCACCTCTGAACCCTGAGTGGAGGTGGTGACCCAGAACCACCATATGGCTCCACAGCACCTATGGCCCTGGAGAGAGTCCAGCCAGCCGTCATGAGTTGTGTGTGTGTGGACACACATCTGTAACAGCTGTCTCCTGCAGAGCTCTCTGGGGAAGGACTGACCTTACGCCTCTCAGGTGATCTCAACTCTATTTGTCATCAGTCCCCTTTGAGATGTGAAATACTTCATTTAAACTGTTGCACTGCCTTCATTTCTTTCTCTGCACCATACATTATATTATTATTATTATATATTAATATTACAGAGGATAACACTGAAGCTACATTTTTTTTCTTTAACGTTTCTTTTCCATTTATTCACAGATTCATTTTATTATTATTAATATAATTATTAGTAGTATTAGTAGTAATAGTATTGAAAAGCAACAAATTAAAAAATAGAATAGAACACCACAAAAATACAATTTAGAGGTAGACTAGATCAAAATAGATATAAGACGTATTTAAATAAAACACAACACAACACTGTAGGAAGGCTTCTTTTCAAAAACAAAAGACCATAAACACTTGGTAGGTTGTCTCTTCTACACATCTTGTGATCCGACAGTCATAACTCTCGGCTTCACTGGGGGAAGTTCATCCTTTGTGTTTCAAACCACTGCAGCTGTGTGTGAAACCAACAGACACCAGGAGGAGCTGGGTGTTGCTTGTACTGGTTACTGGTTACTGGTTACTGGGTGTTACTGGTTACTGGGTTACTGGTTACTGGGTGTTACTGGTTACTGGGTGTTGCTTGTATTGGTTACTGGGTTACTGGTTACTGGTTACTGGGTGTTGCTTGTATTGGTTACTGGGTTACTGGTTACTGGGTGTTGCTGGTTACTGGGTGTTGCTTGTATTGGTACTTCTTTCTTTCTTTAGCAGCCTTCGGACCTGAACCATGAAGTCCAGTAAGGATACAGATATATTTCTAAATATATACATACCTTGTTGTGTATACATGTTCATGTGCACATGCAGAAATCACTTTTGCGATTGAATTCTTTTAGAAATTCTTTTTTAAGACAGGCACACTGCATCTCTCCGGTATGTCTACATATGACTGTATGTATTATTGTTGGTGTTCCTGCTGGGACCTGGTCTGTGATGTGCCACCACACGGTGTCTCTGCAGCGCAGCCCAGAGAGGTGTGTGAGCTCGTCTGAGAGAACTGTAACTGTAACCTCCTCCATCGCCACTCGGAGGCTATCGAACGCACCACGAGGGGTTAACTGGGTGAAAACGGGACGCTGCTTGTCTTCAGCTGTGACAAAAGAAAAGGCAGCGGATAGCGACGCGTTGCTTTTTTCACTCTCAAGTGTGATTTGGGAGCCGGGCTCCAGTTTCCCAGCCTGGTAGAAAACAGGTGCTCTCGCCAGTTGTTCTTTTGTCCCATTACGCTTCTTGCGGATGGAAAGTGGAGCCAGCACCTGTTAGCATTCCTCAGTGGTTGTGAAAGAAAGGAGACAGAGCACTGTGTGAAACACAACATGTTCCACAGGAACTGAAGTCAAATACAGACTCAAGTAAAGGAAAAGTATTGTGAGAGTTCTTGTTTGCACACATATTACCTGATAACTGGCGGATTGAGCTGACTGTTAATGAACTGTTTCAACAAGCGGTTTCAAACTTTCAGAACATTTGTAGTATGGGAAATAAGCTTCAATTAAGCTTCAAGGGAAACATATTTTCTCACGAATTGCATTTGTTTTTGATGCATCACAAATACAATTGAATACGATACGTTTCTCATATAGTCAGTGAACGTCTTTGAGGGGTGACTTTCACTCAGGATGCCGACGTTCGTGTCCCCTGTGAAAACAGGTCAACGTTATTTCAATGTACAGTCACAACTTGATTCAAGTAACACTTGTATGCTAAACCATGTTTTACCGAAACATATCCAAGTAATGTTTTGTGCTGTTTCATTCACGTTAACCACGTGCGACCGTAACATCCGAGAGAAAACGTGTTTCCCTTTCGATGTAATTGAGAAGGCAGTTTAGTTTTATAGGAATGTCTTTTTTTAAGAGACAGAGTCGACCACTGTGGACAGATTGTTGATTTTCCACAGCATGGCATTGACTCAGTAGATTAAACCATCCGGTTTGTCAACCAATTAAGATGCAGAATTGTGACGTTTTTTCTCCTTAAGAAGAATCTATTTGGTGAAAAGTAAAATAAGAGTCTGAATGTCTCAGCTAAGCAAGAGTCCCAGTTGCCTGCTTGCATGTTTGAGGACATGGAGGTGGGGTGGATCCCGGGTGCTGCTCAGCTCTGCTCTGGCCACAGCTGTGCGAGGCTGTCGAGAGGCTCTGATGTCATGTATAATGGGAGTCCACAGGGATGCAGGGATGGAGGGCCCGAAACCAGATCCCTGCCCTGCGCTTTGCCGCGCTGCTCAGACTGTGGGCGAAGGTTAATGTGGAGCCACCTGCTGCACGCACACCGCACATCTGATGCTGACGCACAAACAGGAAGAGATAACAGACGGTGCTTCTCTGTAGATTTCTTTATATTTTGGAATCGTGTCGAAACAGATGAAGCGCACATGCCTGTGCGTTGGTACTTGAGCATGTTTGAGTGCAGGAGGCAGCGTGAGGAAGGAGGCCGACAGTTACGGTGACTTAATGCCACTTGATATTTCACGGCTGGGGGAATGTGGCGGCACTCCCTGCTTTATGGAGCTGGCCTGGATTATTTAGTTGGATGGAGTCCTGCCCAGAGGAACCGCTGAATGATGTCATGCAGCTTACACACACACACACACAAGTATTTTGTGTTCGTCCACGCAATCAAGCTGCAGACTCAAGAGTGGAAGTGTTGTTGTGGTTGGCTCTGCAGCTTTTGAATTGTTTCAGGGTTGTTGTTGTTTTTTTCCGCAGAGCGAGATGTTGGGATAATTGGGGAAGGTGAGCAGAGAAGAGGTGGGTGGGGTTTTGCTAATAAGAGCCTGGGTTGGTTTCACAGAGGGTTGGGTGGGGTGGGGGGGTGGGGGGAGGCACGCTGGGGAGCAGATGTGTGTTCGGAGAGCGAGATGAGAGGCTGGGGTGGGTGTTTCCAGGGGGGGCTCTCGGTTTCGCCGGTAAGCTGACCTCTCGGGGCATATGGTTGCGCAGATGTGTGCGCGCGCACGTATGCGCGTTCCGTCTGCACAAATCAATGTCTGGCTTCACTCTTAATGGATAGAATCTCCCCCCCGCCGCTGAGGAGCGCGTTAGCATGCAAGGCCCTCTCCTCTCTCCTCCGTATAAGAACCTAAATATGGAAACAGTGATTGGAAATTGTTTAGACAACCTGAAATGCTTTATCCCGGGGCTGTGCACAGCTCGCAGATCAAAGCAGAGGAAACATGAATCACAGAAACAAACCCCTTCGCCTCTCTTCCTTTTTTGACACGCACGCTGGCACAAATATGAAACGTCAAGGAAAACAAAGAGAAAGAGGCAAAGACATGAGAGGAGAGGCTCTGTGAGTTCAGTGGCTCTGACTTCCTTGTTGGATCATACTGTACTTGACGGCGTGTCGCCTGTGACTTCACTAAATTGTCTCGCGTCGATAAAGAGTGCACAGTCACCCACCATCTGTAACAACCAGCAAGGGGGAGAAAAAGTCTCAAGAGACAAAGCTCTTCAGAGATCACCTCCTTTCTTTTTAAACTCCTCACCTCTCGGCCTTCCCGTCCTCCCTCTCCCTCCCTCCCTCCCTCCCTCTCCATAATGATCAGCTCCACGGCTCTCCTGGGGAGCAGCATCTATCACAGGTTCTGCCTCCTCGGCTCAGCGATAACTGATCCACTGTCCAAAGAGCGTCGCTCTCCCCTCAGCCGTCTCCGCTTACCCTCTCCCGGGACGGGCCGGAAGAAATAGTGCACAGCTCAGATTGAAACTTGCCGAATGACAGCATCGAGCCCCCGCAGACAATCCTGCTGAATTTGAACCTTTCTTGTTCTGTCTGTAACAAAAACGCCCAAATGCTCTATTTCCCTTTTCTGCTCACTAAAACTTTTAAAAGGGCGTTGATTAGGGTTTATAACCTCTCACTCCCACCGCAGTATGGACCCACGGTCAGCCTCTCTGATCTCCAGCTATCTCAGTTTGATCAACAGCAGTATATTGTATCATGTCACTGACCAAGAGGAGGAGGGCAATGAAATGAACTAACAAAAAGATCTGAAAGGTGTGTTTCCATCCATCTGCTTTTATGTGTAACATCACCCAACGGGAGAATTAGTATGTCTGATATTTGTAACAGTAGTGGGTGGAAATCCTCTCTAGTGTTTGTATTTAAAATGAGGTAAAATGCTGAGTGTTAGGGTGAGGTGAAAGCCATCCACTATTGTCCTCTCGTTGAGAACGCTCATACTCGACCTCCTCAGTTGTCAAGCCTTTCCAATGAGCGAGCAACGTTCATCCTTGTCATTTATATCCTTCTGCTTCTTCCACTTTTCCTCTCCTCTCCTCTCCTCTCCTCTCCTCTCCTCTCCTCTCCTCTCCTCTCCTCTCCTCTCCTCTCCTCTCCTCTCGTCAAACAGACAGGAGCGGCTGACTCACTCGTTTCAGGGAAGTGAAGCTGCGTTGATGTCATCTTGACAGACAGAGCAGTCCAGTAAACACAGCAGGGATGGCGTCAGACGGCGGACGCATCACTCTCGGCTGACAGAGGTGCGAGGTGATGTCAGCGCGTGATGAAATCATTATGCGGGCACATCTTCCAGAGTGTGATGTCAGCGAGGCCCCCGGTATGAGTGACTGAGCATTGTGCAACTGTTTCCCCTCCATTACCGAGAACGGGGTGAAACTTGGAAATGCATGATGTAAATATATTGCTTGCATTTTATCCATTGCACATGGTTAGTTCCGTCAATTTGCCTTGTTCGCGTATTTTAATTATACTCAAGGTGGGAAACACCTCACATTTCGAATATTGGAAGTTCTTTCACCAGGTGGACGGAAAAAACAACGCTAATGTTGGTCTGTGTCTGCTGGATGTTTTAAAATCGTCAACTTTAGAAGGCTTGTCTGCCTCAAGTGGCCAAAGAAAATAATGAATGAAGGTTAAATGCAATTGGTCTTGAAAGGAAACAGGACTGGTATGGAGCCAAATCCAGGTCAATAGTTTGAAAACAAAATTTGAACCTGAAAGTTCAAGTTGTGGTTTTGAACATTGAAAAATACAGCAATGTATTCAAAATAAAAACAAGTGTACATTTATTTTTTTCATTTTTCACTTTCATATATATTTTGATATTTGAGGTCTTATATTTTTCAGTTTCATATTTTATATTTTCAGATTAAAATCCTTTTTTTCACTTTCAGATCGTTTTTTTTCAGTTCAGACTTTTGGCCCTGATTTGGCGTGGGGGGCGTGTCATCAACTGAGAGGGGCGTGTCATCATGAATCACAGCATAACAAAGAAGGCTGAGGACCTTCCTCAACCACGTTACCTTCAGGTACACTTTCTATTAGGGGTGCAACGGATCACAAACCTCACGGTTCGGTTCAGATCACGGTTCTTGAGTCACGCTTCGGATCATTTTTCGGATCAACAAAGAAAAGGGGAGGAGTCAAATATAACTTTGCTTTCCATTTATTAATTAAAGAACTTCAAGAACACTTAAAGAAAATAACTTTGGGCTATAGTCTTACATGAAAACTAAAATATTGAAGATGTCCAATTTGAAATGAAATAAATAAATACAATTAAAACATTCAAGAATATTCAATTCTGTTAAGTTTAAGCTCAACATGAGGTATGTTGATGCCCTCGTCCTTTGATCAATACTGAAAGAAAGAAACAGCCAGTGAGCTAGCTTCACTGTTTACACTGAACTGAACTGATCGGAAACAACTTGGGTCTGTCTTTACTTCCTGTCAGGTTATGTCATTCAAATACACAATAATGTTCACATTACTGTGACATTATTTTCAAAAAGATGAGAATATCTCCATTGTCTGGGAGAGGGTCGACCTTTCTTTAGTGACTGTTACTACTGGGCCTGTCTAGCTTCACTCTGATGCTTCTGTCAGCACCTGCACCAGGTGTGTGTCTGTGTGACTCTCACAGAGGGGGCGTGTCTACAGCACCTGTCTGTGTGACTCTCACAGAGGGGGCGTGTCTACAGCACCTGTCTGTGTGACTCTCACAGAGGGGGCGTGTCTACAGCACCTGTCTGTGTGACTCTCACAGAGGGGGCGTGTCTACAGCACCTGTCTGTGTGACTCTCACAGAGGGGGCGTGTCTACAGCACCTGTCTGTGTGACTCTCACAGAGGGGGCGTGTCTACAGCACCTGTCTGTGTGACTCTCACAGAGGGGGCGTGTCTACAGCACCTGTCTGTGTGACTCTCACAGAGGGGGCGTGTCTGCAGCACCTGTCTGTGTGACTCTCACAGAGGGGGCGTGTCTACAGCACCGGACTATGAATCTCCCGTGATGATGAAGTGAGCGGTCAGTCTTTTCCTTTTCATAGAGGCCTGGAACAAGCTTCATACTGAAGTGGGTGCGTGAGTGGATTTCGTAGCGTGGCTCAAGCATTTTAACCAGATTTTTAAATCCTTTGTAGAAAACTTTGGCCATTCAAACTTTGAATGGCCTTGTTGCTGAAATGTGCTGAATAATAATAAAACTCACCTTCTCTTGCCTCGTCTTTGGGTGGCACTTGGGGGGATAGTACAGGAAGAACTAGAGGAGGAGCTAGAAGAAGATGGAGAGGAGGAGCTAGAATAACTAGAGGAGGAGCTAGAAGAAGAACTAGAGGAGGAGTTAGAAGAAGATGGAGAGGAGGAGCTAGAATAACTAGAGGAGGAGCTAGAAGAAGAACTAGAGGAGGAGTTAGAAGAAGATGGAGAGGAGGAGCTAGAACATAGCTTCTGATTTTTGTGGCAAGTACCAGTACTATTCACAGGGGAGGTTATGGATGCATAATAGAGCCAGGAAACTAGGTATGCAGAAGCAGTTTAGAGGACATTACAAGATTTTAGAAATGGTGACAGTTTATCGAATCAGGCTGGTTGAGGGAGGGATGGGAATTGTCCATTTCAACAGATCAAACCTTTTCTCTGTTCCCTGTCTGAAGTACCAGTAGCTCGGGAGTGGGATGGTGTACCCCGACAATGACAAACCAACTCCAGACTTCCATCTGAGGTCCCCTTTAGCTCGACCTGGGTCATCATGCACAGCTGGCTGAGAAGGAACCAGGGAGAAGAGGGATGGTATTGCCAGCCCCTGGGCCATTGGAAAAGGAAAGCGACTCCACAGCTGAACCGATGTCGGAGATCATGTAGGCGACCGTAAGTTACTCATCAAGGGGCTGAATAGAGCCTTAGCCCCTGCCAGTCCAAGTTTCCAGGACCGAAGCCTCAGCCGACCCTTCAGTAACAAAGGAAGCTTGTTACTGAACCCCACAGGAGAAGGGGCTGACGGAGGGTCACCACCATCGGGCATGCACCCTCCAAGCCATCAGAAGCAACCTACTTGGCCCAGTGACTATGATATGGTGTCAATGTGACCTGAGTGCAAGTCAGTAATATGTCAAAAAAATGTCATAGTACACTATATCATACAAATGCCATAAAAATGTCATAGTACAGTATGTTGAAAAAGGTCAGAGTTTAGTATGTCGGAAAAAAATTCAACAAAGTCATAGCATAGCATGTCGAAAAAAGTAAAAAAATTCTCATAGTATATAGTATGTTGAAAAAAGTGATTCTATAGTATGTCGAAAAACGTAAAGAGTCAGTATAGTATGTCGAAAACAGCTCTCTGCTGTTTGAACTCAATCCTTCTTCTTACGCTACTGAGCAGGCAAAAGTGGCCACAGTAATTACCCACTTGACTGGCAGAGCACGGGAGTGGGCCACGGCAGAGTGGGCTAGACAGGCATGCCAGCTCTCCAGAGGGTGGACCACGGCACACCTGGCCAGGAGGGAGCTAGGGGTCTCCTTAGCCTCTGGCAAGGCAGAGCACACTCGTCTCTCACCAGAGGAGCGGCAACATCGGGTCAGAGAGGGGAGGTGCCTCTATTGTGGTCAACTCAGACATTTCCTGGCCCGTTGTCCACTAAAAAACAGGGCTCATCAGTAGGTAGGAGGTTACTGGTCAGTCAAGCCCTTTCTGAACCTCCAGACCTCTGACCTTTAACACAGGCACAGTTGTTCACCTCCACCCAGTCCTTGACCCTATCCATCTTTATCGATTCTGGGGCTGATGCCAGCTTTATGGACTACAACCTGGCAAAACAACTGCTGCTGGACACGGAGCCTCTTCCTCGCCCCATGGTGGTCAACTCGTTGGATAGTCGACTACTGTTCCGCGTCACTCATTGCACCAAGCCTGTGAGCCTTCTCTTTCCACCTCATCTACTCACCACAGATGGTTCTCATCCTGGGGCACCCATGGTTAAAGGAACACAACTCACACATAGATTGGTCTACTGGGCTCATTTTGGGAGTCATTTTTGCCATTCCACCTGTCTATTGCTGACGCTTACCTTCCCTATGATTGTGCTATTGACCTCCTCCCGGGGACCTCACCGCCCAAAGGGCATCTCTACTCCCTCTCAGCTCTGGAGAGAGGGGCCTTGGAGACTTACATCCAGAGCTCTCTGGCTGCAGGGATCCTCCGGCCGTCATCCTCACCAGCTGGAGCAGGTTTCTTCTTTGTGGACAAAGTCTCTTCGTCCATGCATAGACTACAGAGGACCTAATGAGATCAACGTTAAGAACAATTACCCCCTCCCTTTAATTTCCTCTGCGTTCGAACTGTTGCAAGGAGCCACTTCCTTCATCAAACTCGACCTCAGAAATGTATACTATCTGTTTCGGATTAGGGAGGGGGACGAGTGGAAGACTGCTTTCAACACACCCAGTGGTCAATATGAGTACCTGGTTATGCCTTTTGGTCTCACAAATGCCCCAGCAGTGTTTCAAGCCCTCATCAATGATGCTCGACCAGTTTCTGTTTATGTATCTTTATGATATACACATTTTTTCCAGATCTGAGCAGGAGCACATTCAACATGTCCGTCGGGTTCTCCAGAGGCTTTTGGAGAATCAGCTGTTTCTTAAAGCGGAGAAGTGTGAGTTCCATGTACAGGAGGTGTCGATCCTGGGCTTCATTGTGACTTCAGGAAGTATCCGGATGGACCCCTCCAAAGTTAGTGCCGTCTCGGAGTGGCCTCAGCCCAGTTCTCGCAAACAGATGCAACGTTTTCTGGAATTTGCTAACTTTTATAGACGCTTTATCCTCTCCATGTCCTCACATCTCCAAGAACCAGTTTCCAGTGGTCCCCCGCTGCAGAACAAGCCTTTCAGACCCTTAAGCAATGGTTCTGTTCTGACTCTATCCTGACTCTTTCAGATCCTAAGCTGCAGTTCATTGTTGAGGTTGATGCTTCTGATGTTGGGGTGGGAGCAAGGTTCATCCCTGTGCATTCTTTTCCAGAAAACTCACTCCTGCAGAAAGAAACTATGATGTGGGGAACCGTGAACTACTAGCTATCAAGCTAGCCCTGGAGGAATGGAGACACTGACTAGAGGGGACGGAAGAGCCGTTTCTGGTGTAGACTGATCACAGAAGCAATGTTCTGGACCCTTCTCTTATCGAAGACTTTCGTCATCCTGAACTCTCTCGGCTGTCCGGTGCCGTCCCTGGAGGAGGGGGTACTGTGATGACTCCTATGAACTCTAGTTCATTTCACTTTCTTTTATTTTTGTATTCATGTACTCATGCTTCCTAGGTTGCTTTACTTCCTGCCATTGTTTAGTTTCCCGCCTACTACTACTACATACTACGACTTTTTCATGACTTTTAATGACATACTATACTATGATTTTTGTATGACTTTTTCAACATGCTATACTATGATTTTTTTAACTTGTTTCTAAGTACTTTACATTACTTTTTTCACATTTTTTGACAGACAATATTATGACTTTCTCTGACATACAATACTATGACTTTTTTCAATATGCTATACTATGACATTTTTGAACATATACTACGACTTTTTTATTACTTTTTTGACATACTATCAGTGGCGGCTGGTCCATAGAGGGCGCTAGGGCGCCGCCCCCCCTAGAGCTACAAAAAATAAAAATAAAAATAAAAATAAAAATATAAATAAAAATAAAATTTAAAATAAAAATAAACTATACAAATTGTCAATATTTGTGTTTTTGAAACATGGAATCACCCAGTAATATGTGTAAAATATGATATCTGCGGTAAATATATGCTTTTCCTGCTTGTCCTCTCTGCCTGTCTGCTCTTCCTCTCTGTGTGTGCACGTCTCAGCTGGCTGGGGCGCTGGAAAAACTGCCCCAAAGAGGCGGGTCTATAAAGCAGTTTAGCCAATGATGAGTAAAGATATAAATGAGTGACATACAATTCAGCCAATCAGCGTCCTCAAATAGATTCAGCTTGGGGCAGTTTTTTTCCTGCCCCAAGCTGCGCGTTCTCGTCAGGAGAAGTCTCTACAGGAGAGCGCCAGTGTGAGCACTACTCCTCCAAGACCCGTTTGAGAGGAGAACTGAGAGGAGAAACTACTGAAAGAGCTGATCCCAGATCAGCCTGACCTCACAATCAGACAGCAGACTAGCAGGAAAGAGAAGCAGTACATGAAGCTTCTCTACTAGCTGTACACCAGACAGGTTTGACTAGCTGGATGACGTCATGATAATAACTTATTTATCTTTTTAAAACAACGGGGACAGATCCAGCATGGACAGTTAGGGAGTGAGGGACATGAAGCACCTGTCTGAGAAATGGATATATATATATATATATATATATATATATATATATATATATATATATATATATATATATATATATATATATATATATATATATATGTGTGTGTGTGTGTGTGTGTGTGTGTGTGTGTTTTATATTATAGTGAATATTATTATATGACATATATATTATTATATTATACAGAATATTATATGATATATATATTATTATATTATGCAGAATATTATATGATATATATATATATTATTATATTATACAGAATATTATTATATGTTATATATATTATATTATACTGAATTCCCTGTGAGGGTGACTAAAATAAGATGTCCTGACGTGTTTGTGAAAGTGTTATTTACTGCTTTTTTTCGTGTTGGAATAAATGTTAAATATTTAACTGCAAAGTAGTAATGCGCGATTGATACCTTAATTTGTTTGCATTAAATCATTCTGGGATGTTTGCTGAAATTGATTGGATGTGGCACAGCCCTACCAAGAACATTTTCCACCAGCCGCCACTGCATACTATACAATTACATTTTTGTGGATTTTTATAACATACTGTACTTTGAGGTTTTTACAACTTTTTATAGCATGCTGCACAATAACTTTTTATGGCATACTATACTATATATATATACTAGACATTTTTCATACATATTGTTGATATACCATACTATACTTTGACGTTTTTACGACTTTTATGAGATGCTATACAATTACTTTTTTAAGATTGTTCATGAAATACTATGCTATGACTTTTTATGATTTTTTATGACTTTATATTACACAAAACATACACTTTTTTGACATACTATACAGTCATTTTTTAATGAATTTTTATGACATATGTTGACATTTTATAACATACCAAACTATGACTTTTTACAACATACTTTACTATGACCTTTTAGATATAGTGCACTATGTGCTTTTTATGACTTTATTTACATACTATACTATGACTTTCTATGACATGCTATACTATTACTTTTTGTGACATACTACGGAACAACTTTTCAATGATTTTCTATAACATACTGTACTACGATTTTATATGAATGTTTATGACAAGATATACATTTTTACAGATCTTTATGATATGGTGTACTATAGTTTTAGACAGTAAACTAGGACTTTTCATGAATTTTAATGACATACTATGCTATGATTGTTTTTCACTTTTTCATTACATATTATACTATGACTTAACTTTATAACATAACTAGAACTTGTTTATTTTTCATGACATACTATACTATGACTATTATGAATTTTCTCGACATGATAAACTACTGTATAGTATTGCTTTTTATGACTTTTGATGACATACTATACGTTGTCTTTTTTAATATAAGTTAATTGTTTTATGTCTTTGCATACCATACCTAGACATTTTAAATACATTTTAAAGGCATTCTATACTATGACATTTATTTTAATTTTTTATGACATTCTTTTTTATTATTTTTTTATGGAATACTTCCTTAGGCTACTGAAAGAAATCTGAAAGTATCAAGACATTATTTCGCTGTACTGATGTTCCCCTTACTCTGAGTTTGTCCATTATCCATAATTCAATCAGGTTCAAATGTTGGTTTGATAACGTTGTGCTATTTTAGGGAGTAAATAAGAAGCTACATCTTCAGCTCTAGATCTTTTTATACTTTAAATGTTTAATACAGATTGTATACATGTTGTATAAACAACTTATAAACAACAAAACAGGAACAAAACACACACAAGTAATAACTGCACTACTTGTTTTGGAGGTGATTGTAAGATCAATTACATGAAGAAGTGAAATAAATGAAATATGCTTCAGTGTGAATAAGACGAGTACGTGAACAGCTGACATCAGGTTGCACCTCTCAGACGAGCCCTCTCTGTGATCTGCACCTCAGACCGTATCGCGTGACGCTTTAAATATACCTCTGCGGACGGTTAATTTCACGCTCACTTGAACGTACAAGGCACGCAGGATTTAGCGCCTGATTGTGTCACTTCCTGTGCAGCTCAAGTGTAGCAGGTTGAGCTGCAGCCGGCTCAGCCTGGAGAAGAATCTCTCCTTTGTGTCCTCGCGGACGGCGGCTCGATGTGGCCGAGCCTCAAGGAGTCTGGGCCCTTACTCTGGGCAGGTGTGCAGACCCCCCTCCCCCACCCTGGCTCCCCACACACACACACTGACACACACATATTGTACACACTCAGAGGTTCTAAGGTTCCCCCGAAATGAGAGACTGGCAAAAGATCTATCGTCAGAAAAATCAGGAGGTGATGACATACTAACTCCCTAATGTGAGTGCAAGTGTTCACATTATGTGTGTGTCTGAGCCACCACTTATGTTCGCATGTGCACAAAATGCAGCCAGGGCAGCCCCCCCCCCCCCCCCCCCCCCCCCCCCCCTCACTCCCAACTCTCCTCAGCCACTCTGCAACTTTTGCCTCGCCTCATTTGCTTCTCAGTGAAGGGACTGATTAAATATTTAAAGTATGGAGCACTTTCCCTTGGCATCAGGTGTAACTCACTCCTGTAATCTCAGATAGCCTGGTGCGCGCCGCGGTAATTACTGTAGCCGAGTGTTAACCGTGTGAGGCGGGAGAGGCTCTACGACAGGCAAGGCTTTGTTGTTTATGTCTGCTTACAAGTTTATGGGCCTGTTTTCACATTTCACTTGCTCCGGTGGTGCAGGCACGTGACCTTTTTGCATCCGTTCTTGAAAGAATTATGATCTGTTTCGAGATGCAAGAGGGCATATACTGGTAGTGTGAACATTATGAAAAGATTGGATTCAGTGTATTTTTTTATATCCCCATAACTGCTAATATGTGACAAAACGGTACCACTTTCTAAAAAGGCATGCTTTATTTTAAACCCCTCTAGGACGCTGGCGTCCTCGACCAAAGGCTCACTTTTACAGCTTCAACAGAAGCGCTCGTATTCAACCGCCCAAAAAGGCAAATTATTGCAGAAATCTCCAAATGTCAAAGCTTTGGGTATCACAGCAGAGACTTGTCTACAGTCCTCAGGTCTGGGTGTCTTGATGTGGTACTTTGGAGGGATAATTATCGGAGATAATCATGACACCAAACCATCAGTGGAAGCATTGTGGAGGTCATTTATTTATACATCTTAGAGATACAACGTTATCACCTGACAATAACCACGCGGTGGTTGTTGTTTCTTATTCTTTAGGAAATGAAGTAAAGAAAATATTAGAAACTGACCAGAGAACATCTCTATAATCCAGAAAGTATGAAAAAATAAACTAGGCCCAGGTGAGACACACCGTTACATTAAAGTTAGTTCACAAAACTTACACCCAGTGCTGTGAAGCCTCGTGGTCCTTTAATCTTCTAAACAATGCAGTGAAGACACAACCTAAGAGCCTTTAGAAGAAGAACAATAGATGGCAGTGTTAGGCACCTCCAAATGTCTGAGCCAAAGCTCTGCTGAACAGACAATTCAGGAGCTGTGAGAACGTCACAGTGGGCGGCTGGTTGAACATCAAAGCACACAGTGAAGAGGATATATGCCTAAATGTCTGCATTGTACGTGGAGTGAATTGTGACTTTAATCCATTTAGGTGCGTACCTCCTCCAAAAAAGATCCCTTGAATGTAAGATGAGTAATAAAGCAAAAGGAGCCACATCCATGCTTTACCTTAATCCCTCACACTCTCATTTCTGTCACTAATCTGACAGATTTACACCCTTTTATTACCTGAATACGCCGCCCTCTACATATTCCTCCTCACGGAGGATCCCGTTTGGAATTCTTTTAAGTTGTAGGAGCGTTTCTTCACGGTTTCTGAGAACGTGTTATCTCAGACAACAGCTGAATAGAGTCTGTGGAAAAAGGTGAAACGCTACCTCAAGTAGCAGCGAAGGCCTTTTAACTTCCAGGTCCTGCCAGCTGTTGACCTGATCCTAAATACAGTTTCAGTTATTATCCCATCAGGCCCCAGAGGAGCTAATATTGTAAGTTAAGAAAGGATGACAGTAACAAGCTGCTAGTGCACACTGACTTCATACTCATGAGGAGCAGACACAAGAGAGTGACAAGCTGTGGTGGTTCAAGTCGTGTTCATCAACCTGGTCCTGCAGGCATTACATTTTGAAATATAGTTTCATTTCCATTACCAAATGTGGAAGGTTCCTCTCTCGTTCCCCGATGTTCTTGTTGTGCGAACTGCTTTGTTAATCTGTACCGTTGCCAAGGATATTTATGAGTTTTTGGCTGGTGATTCATTGAAATAAACAAACTCCCTCACTGTTTCCACAGCAGGGAGAGTGCGGCTCCGCGGCCTAATGATCAATGAGGGTTTCAGCGTCTGACTAGAAGCAGGACCTCGTCATGTCGAGCGGCGCTGCGAGGCCCCTCCGACGCGATGTGGTCGCATTTGTAATCGGCCATAATTCCTTACATGTGTCTGAGAGGCGAGAATTCACAAGCTGTGAATTCTCGTTGGCTTTTATCATGTGAACTGATGAAGTGATTTTAGGGGGTGAATCAGCCGAGCGTCGGTGACGTAAGCGTTTGACTCCGGTCCTCTCCAGCGGGAACAATGAAGAAGCTCTCCCGCCACGTCTCAGTTTCACCCTCACTTTCTGCATATCGCCTCGAATGCACTCAGAGGTGCTTTTCTTGTTTTTTACATGTGCTTCAGAAGACGATAGAAAATCTCCCAGGTTGTGTTGAAGTGGGCGGAGGTGAGTTTTGGTGAAACAGCGTGTGTGAGAGGTGCTTGTTTTCCCACAAGTCTTCAGGGGATTCCCCTCTCCTCTCTGCTGTAAACCAGCATCACCGGCGCTGCTGATGGACGTCTCTGTTTGGCAGGTGCTCATATACTTGGCGCGCTACTGTTGCCCACAGCGATGAGGCTGTCAGGCAGAATGCCTTCCAAGAGTGCAGGGGAACATTATATTTCACATTATCTCAGAACAATAGGCCATTTCCTGCTCGCTGCAGGCCAGAGAGGCTGATCAGGGGCTGCCAAGCTCAGGAAGGGAGCACAGACTGCAGGAGAGGTTGGCGTCTAAAGGGGGGGAACTGTGTGAAGTTGATGAATTGTTGTGTGGGTGGTTCCAGAGTGGGTGCAAACTAACCTGCCAGTTAGTGTGAGCAAGAACAGCCACGGAGTTTGTTTCAGGTATGATTTGAACAGAAACACGTGTCCACAGCTAGGTTGGGTTTTTATGGGTCACGATAGCCAACACGAGCTGGCAATGTCAGTCTGTCAGTCTACTGAGCTGAAGTGTCTTAATATAAAGCAACTGAATAAATTAATTATATTTGGTACAGGCCTCTATGGTAACGAGGGACGAACCCTAATCACTTTGGGGATCTCACCAACAGGTCAAAGACATCCATGTTTCCCTCAGGATCAACTGTAATCACTCGGTGATCCCATCTGCTTTTCATCTAGCGCCATCATCGGGAGCTAATGTTAGCATGCTACATGCTGTAGCAGCTAACATGCTGTTAGCATGCTAACATGCTGAACTAAGATGGTGAACACATAATATGTTAATACCATCACCGAGCACCGCCACAGAGCGCTCTCTCTCTCTCTCTCTCTCTCTCTCTCTCTCTCTCTCTCTCTCTCTCTCTCTCTCACTCTCTCTCTCTCTCCTCTCTCTCTCTCTCTCTCTCTCTCTCTCTCTCTCTCTCTCTCTCTCTCTCTCTCTCTCTCTCTCTCTCTCTCTCTCTCTCTCTCTCTCTCTCTCTCTCTCTCTCTCTCCTCTCTCTCTCTCCTCTCTCTCTCTCTCTCTCTCTCTCTCTCTCTCCTCTCTCTCTCTCTCTCTCTCTCTCTCTCTCCGTCTCTCTCTCTCTCTCTCTCTCTCTCTCTCTCTCTTCTCTCTCTCTCTCTCTCTCTCTCTCTCTCTCTCTCTCTCTCTCTCTCTCTCTCTCTCTCTCTCTCTCATTGAAACGTTTGGCTCTGATTAGTGCATCAGATGAAACGGTTAAATGCTAATGTGTGATTTCCCGGGGGGCTGCCTGGCTTCGTGGGCTGCAGGTGTTTGCAGGGGGGGGTTTTAAAGCGCATCGATGCCAATTACACCCTGCATTGTTTGTATCTTCTGTTACTCACCGGGGCAGGTGAACAGTCCAGGTCGGCTCCCTGAGTATTTGCGTGGTGCCTGCGGATGCCCGGTACGGTGGGTATCGAACCCCCTCCTCCTGTAAGCCGTTAGGTTCAGTCAGGCATTAAATATGAGAAATGTTGGAGCACCAGGACCTCTCCTTGGCTGTGCTCTGGCAAGTAACATGGTATTGATTATCTTGATGGACACAAAACCCTCCCACATATCAGCCCTAGGTCATCTATTGTTTGCTTCTCAATAAGATCTATGATACCTGAGCACATTTCAACAGTTTACAATCTCAGGCCTGAGCCCATTCTGCTCTGCATTCATGTTGAGAGATGTGTTTACAGCTCTGGCTCAGGAGGAGAGCTGAAGGCTTCCAGCTGTACGATATCCTGTGAGCAAACTCAGCTGCCTTCAGCATCCAGGGTCCAAGGTGAGTAACTCTCTTTTACTGTCCCGTTTCACCCTGTCACTCCTCTTTTTAATCCCTCCATCTCCATCCTCCTGGGGTGGGCTGTGCTTCGCAGGCTTCGCTTCTCTTCTCCTTCATTTCATTTTTTTTCCACAGTACATCGCCGCAGATTTATCACCTCGCGTTGCTTTCCTCCCGAAAGCGCCGGAAAAGGAGGGGAATTATGACAGCTGGGGGGGGTTCAAAGGGTGGGGGTGTTGTTGTGAACGAATGAAGGAAAGAAGGGAAGGAAAGAAGGAAGGAAAGAGGATGCTTGAGACGGGGTCTGAAAAATGTGACTCATGTAAACGCTGCCGAGGAGATAAAGGGGCATGAGTATAATTGATTCTGACGACCCGAGTCGGATGGCGGTCTTCCCCGGGGGGGAGACGGTGAGCGGATCCCAGCCGGAGTCGCCTCTGAGGGGGAAGGGACAGGAGACGAGATGGGGGTGGAGGTGGAGGTGTGGAGCATATCTCTCTCTGTTTCACACACTCACTCACTTACCATGTAATACAACACATCCCCTTCCCATCATGCCTTGGACAAAATGCACTGAATCCAGGCCGCCCTCCTTAATCTACTCGATCAGTAGTTAACTGCATAAGACATTACATATGCATGAGCTAATTGACCTATCAAATCAGTGACGGGACTTTCCCCACTTGTCTCTTTCTTGTCTTAATTGCAGGTGGGAGGGAGAAGAAACAATGGGCGGATGATGGGCTCCAGCTCTCAAATCAAAACCTCACTTTCTCTCTGACACACACACACACACACACACACACACACACACACACACACACACACACACACACACACACACACACACACACACACACACACACACACTTGTGTGCAGAGGAACCTTCTTCCACTTATTAGTCCACGCCCACGGCTCCTTGGAGCCAGACTAAATAAATAAATTACCCATTCAGATGCCTGCTTACTTGCTAACCTTGTTAGCGTTTGCGCTACAGCAAACAGAAAGCTCCTTGTTTGTGTGTATGTGTGTGTGTGTGTGTGTGTGTGCGTGTCTGGTATGATTGCATTGCCGATTGTTATATCTGTGTGTGTATGCTGATGTGAAGGGTCCATTCGTCTTCCAGCAGGCCTGATTCATTAACCTTATGTGTAAGACTGCTCGGTAAATGTAGGTTACTGCTCAGGCAGATGTAATTCCCCAAAGGCGAAGGGCGGCATTAGCATCCCGTTATCTCGCCACATTCCCCGGAGCTAAGATGACTCCAGAAAGATGCTCTCTGTCTCGTTAGAATTATGACACACACACACACACACACACACACACACACACACACACACACACACACACACACACACACACACACACACACACACACACACACACACACACACACACACACACACACACACACACACACACACACACACACACACACACACACACACACACACACACACACACACACACACACACACACACAGCAGAAATAGAAGCTGATAGAATAGGAATGAGGACAGGACAGAGGTACAATAGACCCATCATGACAGAATAAAGACGGACGGATGTTTAGATCTCGAGGTGAGCTGATTTTATTCAAGGACGAACACGTAATGGGGCAGAATCAGACCTTCATCCCGAAGGATCCGGAGCCTTTTACATGGAGCGGATTGAGGCTCAGAGAGTTATCTGAGAAGAGAGGAGAGGATTGGAACAGATGGCACGAGTCCCCCTTGGGGCAAACGGCGCCTACCCCGCTGAACACTGGGAGCTCTTGACCATCTGGACCCAAAAGGCAACGAGCAGCACCCCGGAGCGGATTCCCCACCGAAGCGACATGGAAGTGAAGAGGCGGGGACACTCGGAGCAATGTCCCCAACATGTCCATCAGCTCCATGTCAGAATAAGGTGTCCAACATACAGTGTAGGTTGAGGGTTGGAAGTTAAAACCCTTTACAACCTTCAGCTGCTTACTTTTCCTGACATTGCACACACTGATTAAGCTCGTCTCGTAGGCCATGTAGTCTCAGTGCTTACATGTCCGATCTTCTAAATCAGGACGGATGCAACAAGATCCCATCTCGATCTCATTGTTCCATGTGAGCACTTGCTGGAAGGTATGAAGTTGGAGCGGTTGTCTAAGTTGCTCCTTTGGCAGAAAAAAGTCTTCTACAAATGAAAAGCATATTTGTGATTTGGCGCAGTTGGCTGTACCGTCAGCTCTCACGCTGAAGAGACGATTGGATCCAGTACGGGAATGGAACATGAGAGAAAGATGTGTGTTGAGTTACTTGATATGAACCAGCGACTGAGTTGCTCTCTGCACACAAAATCTGATCTTTATATGGAAGTTCTTACTTTACCATCCAACCCTCCATGTTATCTAGGCTGACATTGGCCGTGATGACTAACTGTTGATGTGTTGTCAGATGGACTTTTAGGAGTTTGTCATGCAAGACTTCAGTATTATTAGATTCCAAATTGGCTACATGTTATGAATAATAAAAAGCAGGAAGTTATTCCTGTGTGACTGTTTGACCTGATCGTCCTTCATCGTGTCCTCATTCAACAATTTGTACGATATCTTACAAAAAGTTACTCCTCATTTTTCGTGCGTTTCTATTCGCATGTCCAGCAATACGGATCAATTTCTGCTCGTTACATGCATACAGTCTTTAAAATAAACGTTGGTCTTATGTTAGGCAACAATACAACTTGGTGAGGTTTAGGAGAAGATCGTGGTTCTAATAACTACAGAAGAGTTCAGTACAGAAGTTAAGTGACAAATAAATCAACTTTGACTTGTTTAATGCGCGGCACAAACAAAGACCGGTGGTTTCTGGACCCACTTCTGCCCGCCCTATGTGGTTCCTGGTTCCTAAATACTTGGATAACATCTGTGAATTACAGCTACCTACAAACGCTGTATTAGAGAAGCCTGACGTCTTCAAGTCACAGGGAAACAGCACTTAGAACGTCTTCAGCGTCTTAATGTTCTTCAAATCAAATTGTTCTGCGGATTTGATTGGGTAGCTCAAAAGTGGGCGTGGTTTAGACTGTTGGCACGCCCCTCACTCACGTCCAATCGGGTGATCGTCCGCTTATAGGTTCATCAAAATGAGCGACAGTCACACTTTTCACATTGTCATTTCATATTGATAATGGCCACTTCAACAGTCGACACTGGGACATGCTATTTTCACTTTTTCACGTCTTTTATGAACAATGCTACTGGCGTCATAGGTGGATGGTCTATGCATCACAAGCCTAATGATTCTCACACTTTGCTCCCCTTGAAGGTTCTGAACCATCATAATCAATCGCTGCACGATTATCCCCACATTACACAATCTAAACATCATTCAACAGAACTGTATGAGCAACAAACATAGTTCCATAATGTGGAGGTTGAGTTTCATTAAACGGTGATCTCATGCATGTTTTTGAGAGGCCCATGTCCTCCGGAGGCGTCTCTTAATGCGTATCCCTTCATGAATCTGAATCCCAATCAGCCCACAGTGATGTACCTGCGCCTGCTCATCCTCCTGAGGTGTCTCCATCCCTGCTCCATTTAGAGCCACAGCCGGGCTCGGATCGATGCCTTTCTCCAGCCGCCCGTCATCAATTATTCACCTGATCAGCCCTGCTGCTCATTAGATGACTAATCTGGGAGGGTGAGGAGAGACGGGACGCTTTGAAACCTGAGACCGAGAGGCAGCAGGGAAGGGAAGGGCGGATCACATCTCTAGATCGAGAGAGAGAGAGAGAGAGAGGGATGGAGGGAGAGTTCATAGATGTGGGATTACCGATTTGTACATCTAAGTCCTGACATCCAGGAGAGTTGATAAATCTTTGATGAAACCGTAGAATCACTTTGATGAATGTGCACACGTATCACCAACATATCACACGTGCAGACAGAGGCTTCACGGATGTTAGTGTATTGAGGCAGACTGGCAACAGAGCATGAACAGTGAGAAGTGAGAAGGTGGGAGTGGAGCTTCCGTCGGCCAAAAGATTGCATGTAGCACTCACATTACACCCCACCTAAGTC
Organism: Leptoclinus maculatus; assembly: GCA_032191485.1. Classification (NCBI taxonomy): domain Eukaryota; kingdom Metazoa; phylum Chordata; class Actinopteri; order Perciformes; family Stichaeidae; genus Leptoclinus; species Leptoclinus maculatus. The sequence goes on from JAVDOI010000013.1 coordinate 16,150,249, forward strand.
GTTCTCGAGAACATCTGTGGTCAGTGTGGGTCACATTTTACTGTCCTATAAATCTCCCCCTGGCATTCTTTCAGTGACGCCAGTTTTGTTATTTTCCGTCCCCCTGCTTGTTGTTTCCTCCCTGATCAGTGCGCCGGGGTCAAGACTAGAGAGCTAAACTAGTACACACTAAGCAAGTACATTTCTGTTGAAACATACCGTTTGTCCCTCACCTTTCTTGCTCAATCTCGACACTTCTTGGGGCTGCGGTAGTGTTGAAGGCGGAGCAAGACCCAAAGAAAGAAAGAACGAGAAAAAGAAAGAGAGCAGTTCTCCTTCTTTCCCACTGATCATGTACAAGCGGGGGAGGGGGGGTAGCTTTGATCCCCCCTGTCCCCCCTGAGAGCCACGGTGAGGTGGGAGTGCAGTGTGACGGCTGCGGTACACGTTAGCTCTGATTAAAGGGAAATATGCATCACCGTATAGCGCTTTCCTTTTTATCTGCGCCTGCGATGGCGATGCTAGATTGGGCCCCGATATGTACTGATGTACTGACGTCGCAGCTTTATCTGTGTGTTCCACCAAAGCTGGAAGCCACCTGAAGTTGAGTCGCTCTCATTTGAAACCTTTGAGTCCATGCAAAGTAGTTTGAAGAAGTTGAGGACTTGACGTAAACCTTGCTGAGGTTGTTTCGTGCTTCTTTTTACTCTCTCTGTCGGGCTGTTGCTTGTTTGAGTAGCAGCAGAAATCGCACCAGAAGTGCCCTTTGACCTTTGATACGGGGTCATTTGCCTCCAAATCAATTAGAGCTGAGGACCTGCATTCCACACTGGTGTGGCAATGACTACATGGGCCGGGCCTGAGGCAGAGCAGAGTGTTTGGTACTGACGGCATTGAAACAAATAGAAAGCGCACTCTCTTACCAACATATTTGTCCCTCTCTGTTGTCTGTGAATTTGAAGAGTGGTTTAGTGTTTCTCTCTGCTCTAAATGCATCCTGCAAAGCAGAAAAAGACACACAGAGACACTAATGTCATCTCCATTCATTAAATATGAAGCCGTCACAAGGAATAGAACCATTGTTTTTGTGCTCATCTCAGAACATGGAACATCTGAACCTCAGCAGTCTCCAACCTATCATGCTGCAATTCAAAGCTTCTTTTTGTGATGTGGCTCATGTGTGGTTCTAGCTGGTAAAAGAGACATAGCAGTGTGCATTAAAACCAAAAGGTAGAAACACAGAGAATGTTTTGATGCCAGAGCAGACAGATGGAGGGACTGTTGGAGGGGAGGAGCAGAGGTACGGCATATGTAGGCTCAGAAGCCCTTTGGCTAACCCACTTTGCTGGACCCTTACATACTGCACACACCTTTCCAGAGTGAAATATCAATGAATCCCATGCTCTGAATCTCTTCTGATGAACACACAGTGACACTACCCTCCGGTCTGCCTCAGCTCTCCACTCAATCCGTCCTCGTTTGCTACAGTAGATGAGGCCTTTGCATCTGCAGGGTATCAAGCAGGGGCGTAAATACACACAGTGCAAGCAATGCGGTTGCACTGGGGTCCATGGGGTCCATGGGGGCCATGGGGTCCATGGGGTTGCAGAACGACTATCAATGTGTTGGGCAGCAACCAAGAGCGTCTGAGGGATTTAGATTGCCACCTCAGACATACGTCCGTGTTCAAATGTATTTATTTTACCTTTATTTAACCAGATAAGTCAAATGAGAACCAGTTCTCATTTACAACGACTACCTGGCCAAATAAGAACTCATACTAAGACACAATGGTTTCATTCTGCTACATGCCCTCGAAAAGGCCATCCCGCCATGGTTCTAACTCAATAATATGCTTCTTCTACACATTCTATTCAGAAACTATGAATACAAATGAATCATTTCTCGTTTTCTTTGGTATTTTTGTCATATAAATGATTCAGATATTCAATGATGATTTCTGTGTAAACGCTGCATGGTGTCCGTGTCCTAACCGCCAGGTGCACCTGTGAAGCAGCCTGCAAACCTGATATGTGACTCACAGAAAATTAATATAGCACTCGCTCCCTCCATCACTCGCTCCCTCCATCAGTCGCTCCCTCGCTCCCTCCATCAGTCGCTCCCTCCATCAGTCGCTCCCTCGCTCCCTCCATCACTCGCTCCCTCCATCAGTCGCTCCCTCGCTCCCTCCATCAGTCGCTCCCTCCATCAGTCGCTCCCTCCATCAGTCGCTCCCTCGCTCCCTCCATCAGTCGCTCCCTCGCTCCCTCCATCACTCGCTCCCTCCATCAGTCGCTCCCTCGCTCCCTCCATCAGTCGCTCCCTCGCTCCCTCCATCAGTCGCTCCCTCCATCAGTCGCTCCCTCCATCAGTCGCTCCCTCGCTCCCTCCATCAGTCGCTCCCTCCATCAGTCGCTCCCTCGCTCCCTCCATCAGTCGCTCCCTCCATCAGTCGCTCCCTCGCTCCCTCCATCAGTCGCTCCCTCCATCAGTCGCTCCCTCGCTCCCTCCATCACTCGCTCCCTCCATCAGTCGCTCCCTCGCTCCCTCCATCAGTCGCTCCCTCGCTCCCTCCATCAGTCGCTCCCTCCATCAGTCGCTCCCTCCATCAGTCGCTCCCTCGCTCCCTCCATCAGTCGCTCCCTCCATCAGTCGCTCACTCGCTCCCTCCATCAGTCGCTCCCTCCATCAGTCGCTCCCTCCATCACTCGCTCCCTCGCTCCCTCCATCAGTCGCTCCCTCCATCAGTCGCTCCCTCCATCACTCGCTCCCTCGCTCCCTCCATCAGTCGCTCCCTCCATCAGTCGCTCCCTCCATCAGTCGCTCCCTCCATCAGTCGCTCCCTCGCTCCCTCCATCAGTCGCTCCTTCGCTCCCTCCATCAGTCGCTCCCTCCATCACTCGCTCCCTCGCTCCCTCCATCAGTCGCTCCCTCCATCAGTCGCTCCCTCGCTCCCTCCATCAGTCGCTCCTTCGCTCCCTCCATCAGTCGCTCCCTCGCTCCCTCCATCAGTCGCTCCCTCGCTCCCTCCATCAGTCGCTCCCTCGCTCCCTCCATCAGTCGCTCCCTCGCTCCCTCCATCAGTCGCTCCCTCCATCAGTCGCTCCCTCGCTCCCTCCATCAGTCGCTCCCTCGCTCCCTCCATCAGTCGCTCCCTCCATCAGTCGCTCCCTCGCTCCCTCCATCAGTCGCTCCCTCCATCAGTCGCTCCCTCGCTCCCTCCATCAGTCGCTCCCTCCATCAGTCGCTCCCTCGCTCCCTCCATCAGTCGCTCCCTCCATCAGTCGCTCCCTCCATCAGTCACTCCCTCCATCAGTCGCTCCCTCGCTCCCTCCATCAGTCGCTCCCTCCATCAGTCGCTCCCTCGCTCCCTCCATCAGTCGCTCCCTCCATCAGTCGCTCCCTCGCTCCCTCCATCAGTCGCTCCCTCGCTCACTTTATTCTACATGAAACTATCAGGACATGAGATTCCCAGAATGTCCCAGACGGACGACCACCCGAAACATGAGGCATAAACACGGCACAGACACAATGTCCTCAACAAAGCAGATCTTTATTCTCATAAACATCGGGTTCTTCAGGAACACAAACAGTCACAAACACAAACACTTTCAGTCTTTTTCTTTTGTTGGACAGTCAACAGTGAGTCAAACACATCACATCACCTCATGTGGGACTTTTCACTTCCCGACTTGTGCTAACAGTGACAGTCGTGTATGTTGCTCATCTAACTGAGGAAAGAAGAGTCGGACCCTTCCTGGTTTGTGTCGAAGGCTTGAAAACAAAGGACAGTTCACTGATGAACACTCAAACATGGCATTCATGAACAGCAGTACACGATACTGTAGATTACCCACTCAGTGCGACACGTACACATCAGTGCTTTGCCTTCAGTCACACGAGGACAGATCCACACGAGGACAGATCCACACGAGGACAGATCCACACGAGGACAGATCCACACGAGGACAGATCCACATGAGGACAGCTCCACATGGCTGATAATGATATATTCATCTCTTGTTTGGTTCCTCCACTATGACAGAACACAGCAGCTGATTCACTAGTTACTCTATGTAAATATATATATATATATGTATTTGTTTCTCAATATATCTATATATTCTATCTATGGAATAAGTCTATATAGCATATATATATATACTTTTGGTAGGGTTTTGAAAACATTCAGGTACATTCACTTGACCCTGTGATGTTCTTTTTTCTTCATATGAAAGATAAACATAGACAGTTAGAGATAGTATAGTATGTATACTATGTATACCATGTATACCATGTAGTAATGGCCTCCCACCAAGAAACAAGACATTAAGCATCCCCCAACGTAGAAGAAGCAAACGTAATAAAAGTCTCAGTGCTGGTTCTTTAAGGACCAACAACAAGCATAAATATACTAAAAGACCTCTGTATTAATCTAGAGTATAAAATAGCATATTTTCTGGACTTGACAACAGTTTATATTAACTCTAATAATAGAGTTTGGGTGCACACACTTCCACAGGTGCGTCCATAAGCTGGCAACAACAGGTAGGCAGCTCCACGGTTTCCTTTGCGTATCGACGAAGTCAACAAAAAGAATTCTGTCAGTGGTTAAAAAGATGAATGCAAAACTCACTTCTACAATCACTAGTTTGAATAGACCCTTGGCATATCACAGAATACACAAATAGGCATTAATAAACAAGGACACAGAGGAGCACACTGACGGTAAGCCACACTACGCATGAACACAGATGATTCTTCAGAAGGCCACATGTCACTTGGGTGCTGGTTAGGAACGTGTTCCTTCATGGGTCAGAGGACCCTAATACTGCCCTCAATCGGACGAGAAAGTTCAAGTCATAACTGAAATATTGATCTTCTGTAACAGGAGCAATATTACATAGAAGGATTGTATACACATACTGATTCATTTTAAACTGTAATAATCCAAGGCCAAGAGATTCATTGTCAGCCAGTGTGCCCTCGTTATGAGATGGACATTTCTCAGTGTTTTAAAAAGGGTCAGTTCAACCAAACCTTTTCACTTTCCCCTAGTGCTATCTAGCCATGAGCATGTGTTGGTCTCAGTTAAGATACAGAGTGACAGGGATACCGTTTCCACAGTCAGAGGTTGTCATTACAAGTGGAGGCAGAAATCTCAGCACAGATAACTGTGCTCATGAAATGAGATGTATGAATGTAACGACGGGTCTATGAGTTCTGGATCACCGTTGGACTCTCATAAGCTCAGGTCAAGTCTTCATACCTACAGTCAGCTGTGACCTGCGATGACGTAGGGAGCACGGCCCAGTACAAACGAATCGGTTCCCACACTACATTCGTAACTCTCGTTCCATTTCATTCTTCCTGACCGCCACACAGCGTTGCTTTAGCACTGTATGAATTATACCAGCAAGGTCACGAGGAACGCTTACCGCACTAAGGAAAGGAAGCCGCTGACATAGCATGATGAGCAGCCATGTTAGTGAGCAAAGTTACATGAAGACTGCCAGGTTGCAGCAGCACAGATGTCTTTGTGAGACCTCTCTCAAGGCTGCCCAGGACGCAGACGCACTCAGAGTAGATTGGCACTTTACATTACTAGGGGCAGGCAGGACCAGGTAGAACCACATCCACAATTCAACTAGGAAGTCTGTTTTGACAGGGGTTCACCCACTGTCTGGTGGTCCGCTCTCACGTGCCCCACTGAAACTACCACCACCCAACGATGACTGCAGGAAACGCAGAACGATGGCCACTGAGCAGCTCTTTGGGACCTCACCACGTCTTGTGCATCGGTTGGAAAAAAGCTTCCACAGATGAGCGTAGAGGGACCTGCTGGAGGGAGCCCTCAAGTGTAACAGTGTGGATCCCATTGAGCCAGATTTGAAGGGGACATAAGTACGGAACACCCCGAGGGACCGAACGGCATCACTGTGAATTGGTAAGCCTGCCCTCGTAAGGCCAACCTCAGGAGCTGCCTGTGGTGGAGTGCGTGTTAAGCGAAAATAGGCATCATTGAGCTCAATTGACACAAATCAGGCCCCGCGTGCAACTGACTGGACAACATCTGCCATCTGCAACATTCAGATTGGCAGAACCTTTAACAACTTGTTCAACCCCCCTCCCCCAGGTCTAGGATTGGTTATTGGTTGGAAGCGGCCATCCTTCTGTACTCACTGCTGAAGTTGCATAACTCCAAGAGCAGAGCGCTAACAGCACAGCAAGAAGCAAAAAACACCTGGTTTAAGTCAGCAATGAGCTGGCAAACCGCCGCTGTATTCACCGGTGTAGCAGTAGTTCAGCATGAACCGTAAATGTGAGAACAGAAAACGGATAAATAACAAAGCTAAGCACCAACCCCACCAACCCTACCCCTACAAGCCAAATTGACCTACTATCAGTATCAACTGAGAGAAAACAGAAGGAACAGATTGCTTGGCGACATAACGAATCTGTACTGGGACGTGCGGCCTACATCATCGCGTGGTCACAACTCGACCTGCATGTGTGTGATATCCACCGCGTGGCACCAAAGAACGATGTAGAGCTACGTTCTCTGGATGGCTAGATCCCATAAGAGGTACGGATTTGGGAGAAATGACCCTTTGACAGTATTACTGTGTCAGCTAGGTTATAAATGACCCTTTGAACAAGATTTAAATAAGCAGTAGAACAAAATAATCCACAGGATATTAAACACATACCTCCAAACAAAATGTCCAAAAACAAAGCAGTGCAATCAAAAAAACATGAAAAATAATATGACCTATAAAATTGGATTCTCTGACATTGAGAGAATATCATATATTATGAATTGTAACACTCGGATCCATTTTCACCATTGGCTTGATATTCTTTTACCCTCAAGTCAAAACCCTCAACTGGTGAGAGATGAAACTAGTGATGAAAGACACAGCGCTCCATCCCTGTGATGCTGTTTGTTAGGACTCAGTGCCCATCTAAGGGCTAGGCGGGATAGTGTGTGCTTGGAGCAGGAGTGTCCAGGTCCCCATCCGCCTCGGCCTCTTCCTGGCCAGAGTAGGAGCTCAGTGCATCCCACAGAAGGTCGGGCTGCTCACAGTGGTGGCGACTCCTCCAGTGCTCCATAACCCCCTCTTTAGTGTCCAACACCTCGCTGCAGAGCACACAGTTGAAGGCCGCACCTGCTGCAAGGACCCCAAGGCCTCCACCCCTATCTGGTGATGAGAGGGTCTCGCTGTCCTCCCCCTCCCTTCCACGGTGATGGGACACGATGTGCCTCTTAAGCTTGGAAAAGGAAATGAACTCCTCGTCGCAGCTGCCGCACTTGACCATGTTGCGCTTCTCGTTGAGCTGTCGCCAGTAGTGGGCGGCATGCTTTACTAGCTCATTCTCAGCCTCGCGGCCAACCCGCACCGATTGGCCATCATGTAATGGAACCTGGACCTCCTCCCCATGCACATGCAGTAAATGCATCTTCATGTCAGCAAAGGTGGGAGTGATGGCCTGGCAGCGGCCACATTTAATCTGCAGCTCCACCGGGTCTTCGCGATCCTGCTCGTCCGATGGCTCTGGGAAGTTGGCCCTTGTGAGGAAAATAACAAACAATGCTTTTTTACAACTTTGATATGACTAGAACACGTTGCCTAGTCAGGTCATTCATTCATTTATTTAGCCATTAAACGTACATGTTGACATCTCTGCATTAAAGCTATAAAGTAAAGGTCACAATGAAGTAGGTGCTCAAGCTATAATCTCACCCCTCCACAGACGGGTCATTCTCATGGTGGCTGATGGACGGCTCCACGGTCAGCACCACCTTGTGGACCTCTCTCAAATGACTGAAGTAAACGCCCACATATCCAAATGCTTTCTCGCAGAACTCGCAGCTCAGCGACCGACGTGGGCGTACCTCGGAGTGGTGGAGCTTCATGTGGGTGCTCAGGCTGCCAGAGTGAGCGTACGCTTTGCGGCAGACCGGGCAGACGTAGGGCCGGCTATTAGTGTGGCTGTTCATGTGGCTCTGGAGGTGATGCTTGAATTGAAAACAGCGGCTGCAGGTGGGGCAACGGTGGAGCGGACGGCTGCCTATGAACACTCGCGAATGGGAGGCACCTCTCAGGTGGAGGGTTACGGGGGCTGGTTGGGGCGGACAGTCCAGGGCCTTGGTTGTGGTAGTGGTGGGTAGCTGATGACCAAGAACAAGCTCCTGTTCTTGGCCATCCGGCGTAATGGCAGGCAAACTAACCAGTTGGGGAACCGTCTCCATAACCAACATGGGCTTGGGTCGGATGCTGCGGTACTTCTTTGAGATATCAACCTCCTTCTGTTTGGAGCCTGGAACAACTGCTGGTGGTTTCTCTGGGACCCTTCTACGGAAGAAAGACAAAGACCTCTTCTTTCTGGCCTCAAATGCCAAGATGTCTTCCATGGTCTTCCTCTTCCTCCCCCTCTTCTTGCCAGGTGGTTTCTGGAGGGTTCCCAACACAGGCACGAGTGTGGTCTTGGCCTGGGGCTGTAGAGTTGATTTTGGCACCTGGTTGTGACCCAAGGCGTCAGCTGTCTCGAGGGTCTTGGATGTAGGATCTAAGGGGCTGGTGAGCCCAGTCTGGCAAGAGAAACCTTTCTTCTCTGGGGACAAATTGTTGAGCTTGGCAGCTGGGATAAGATGACTTTTCATTTTAGAGTAGGGTAGAATGGGCAGTTTCCCTTTAGGTGGGGACGGGATGATCTGGACTGCTTTGCTGAACATGGCTGAGGACAGGACAGTGATACTGCTCTGGGGCTGGGCTGCAGCGGACTTAGACGGGCACAGCCTCAGTGTAGTCTTACTTTCTTCCTGGGATTTGACAGCAGCGGGGGGGTACTGGAGATTCTGAATAAGACTAGTTGTAGTAGGTAGTTCAGAGCCATCTTGTGCTCGCTCTAACTGAGAACCCGGGTACAGGACAGCATTGTCTGGGAGCAGAGCAGTGACAGAGATGTCAGAGGAGGCTGGTTCAATCAGAATGACCTGCTCTGAAGGCTCCTCTTTGGGCACTAGGGTTTCCTTTGTGTGCTTGCACTCCTGCTGTTTTTTCTTCATCACTGTTGATGCCCCACTTACAACTGACTTCGTTTGCGCTGTCACAGCAACCTTGGAGGCTGTTTTCACCCTAGCAGATAGTGGTGGTGACTTGACCTTATCTGTGGTCCCCTTGCTCCTCACTGGTTGGTATCTGGGAATGGGCAACTTGAGATTCTTTTGGGTGTGTTGCTGTTGTTGCTGTGGTGTCTGAGAGGACACAGAAGGGGGCAGTGCCACCAGAGAGAACGTGCCATCCTGACCTGCTATTTGCATCAGTGCATAGTTTTGGGTGGGCACAATGATGGACTTGGGGCTGGAGGCGGTGGTAGCCTCAGGGAGGGCAGAGGGAGGCTGGCAGGACAGGACCGCAGGGGAGGGGGAGGGCACCACGGCCGGGGCCTTGGGGGCGATGCTCCGGAACTGAAGGCTCTTCATCTGAAAGGCTGGACTCACTGGCTACCAACTGAAACAGATCAACAAAAGAAACCGTTGTATTAGTCATTGCAGTGACACTAGGTAGCCCTTTCAACCTTAACAACCCTCTTACCTCAAGTTGCAACATCAACAATAACTGACAATATTGCTACATCGTATGATTGCAGTCTTTAATGCGTTTGATCCAATAGGAATAACTAAGATGGCTACACGACTTCCTCTGGTGCCAAGATCACAAATGTAAATGTGACCTCACTGCAAATGCATCAGTTTATTTCGATGGTGTTGTTACTGTGCAACCCAAGCAGGAGAGAAGCAAACCAACTGTCAAAAATACATCTGCACGAGTGTGACAAGCTGTCCCGTTACCCACGTCACACAGCAGACTCACTCTCCCCCAGGCCAAGGACAGACTGCCCCCTTTGATTTGGGCTCAGCATGCAGCCGTGGTACATGCTGGGGCTCTGCGGGAGAGGGGGGCTCCTTATTGCACCCCCCCTCACTTCCTGGAAGGATCAGCCAGTGGAGCGTGAAAGCTGCCAAACGGCAGGATCTTTACTAGATGAAGAGGGGCTCCCCTCTCATCTCCCCCTCCACCGGCCAGCACTGCAACCTGGCCGAAGGCAATGAGGAAGAAAGCCCTGGATTTACTTCATCAACCCCTGTTCACAAATAACGTTTCATGGTTATCCAACGAGGAGAAGGCTTTTTCACTCAGTGGATCACCATTCTCACTGTGTTGATACAAAATACTGCTGAAGTCTTTGGGGAAACTATGACCTCAAGAGTGAGGTTTTAAACAAGTCTATATTATATAAATCTACCGTACAGTTTCCATCCATCAATCAAAAGCCACAGGTATGGCTTTAAAAACAAAGGCAAAGGCTCTTCATTTATATCAATACTGCATCGTTATATCAAAAGGAGAGATTACAGAGGAATGCATCAAAGGGCCTGATTGTAAACAGCCTGTGAAGTTTGAATACAGGCACTCCGGTCTGTAATAATAATAATCAGCATTAAGTGCAACAATCTGGAGGTGTCACAAAAGGCAAATATTCAACAACAGAATTTCTCAATAACCCCCCCCCCCCCCCCCCCCCCGGTATTCATTTTCAAAGCAGTCTGAGACGTTTCATGCATTCAAAAAGATGTGCAATGGGCATATTGTTTAACAGCTGGAAGTGTTTCTGTGGAGATTATTTATACAGTACCCCTACCGCATTACGACTCCATAAAACTGGAGATATTCCTTCTCTGTGAGGATAGTTGACTCCAGCTTGACTGTGACTTTGGCTGAAGACCGAGTGGAATGAAAGCGTGGGATGCGTGTTCCTCTTGGCATGTTGTGTGGCTACAGAAAGTGGGAGTTAGGGGTAGAGGCAACGCTCGGAGATTAATTCTGCCATGTGAACGTTTACTGTTGGACATGAGGGGGGGGGGGGGAAAGGTGTGTATCAACAGCTGGAGAAGCAGAACCAGTAGGCCTATAATCCTTTTGTCACAGATGATTCAGCAGACGTCACCTGACACCAAGTAACTCCACACAAAAACAAGATCTGTTTTAATAGATCCCTTTGTCTTATTCCACCTGGGAAAGTAGCGATACTAAGGAGCGGCGTGTCTCGTTTGAACTCGGAGACGGGTAAAATTGTAAGAAAATCAATGCAGTTGATGCTAGACAGTAAGATAACGTTACATTCATCACATCATCCTAAGAATGTAGGAAGCACTTAAAACACGTCAATGTTTCTCATTACTATGCAAATGTGTTGAGGAAGGTGATCCCACATCTAATCTGATCATGTACACAGATTGTTTCTGTCATGCACTGTCCTAGCGCTGCTGTGTCTACAAGCGTCTGTACACAGATGTGTTTGCTCAGACATACAGATGCACCATGTCATCGATGTCCATGGCCTGTAGCAGGAGGAGGTAGGGCCAGCTAGAAGCAGGAGGAACAGCAAATACGACCATCATTTCATGAACGTACACATGGACATATGCAACTGTACTGACAATGTTACCAAGCTGATCCTCAGCAGGCTATGTTTACCATGTTCAACGTCTTCGTTTAGCATGCTGACATAAGCACTAAACACAAAGTACAGCTAACGTTTAGGTTTCTGGACATGAACTAAAGTATTGGACATTTTAAAATGTGGACCTGATGACGATGCTCCAGGAGCATATACATCGATAGAGGGTTCAGCATTCAGTCATTCTAAATTTGAGAGAATTTGTCGTTTGGATCTTCAAAGAATAAGTCAACTTTTCCATTTTCAATATTTCCAAAGTTATTCTGTACCAATCTTTCAGTGTGGTGCTGGATTCAGACACTTTCCAGTGACTGATATTTTTGCCTGCAGCAGCGTTTTGTCCTTAACGTGGCCCAGATTAAGAGTCTCCAAGTGCAGGAGTATCTGAGTCTTGAATACCGTGCTTAATGATTTGTGAATGCCAGTCAGCGTGGGACAGTCACAGAATATATGGAAATGATTTGCCTCCATTGAGCCACATTGTCTCCGACATGTTAAACTCATATTTGTCTCCTGCTATGGGGTCCATGGACTGAGTTTAGGACCATTGAAAACAAATCTCCCCCACAAGCGTCCTCAGGAAGCCCCATTCCTGCTTCCTTTGCCCACTTTTTTATGGACAGGGTGTTTTCAATTGTAGCATAAAAGAGAGCATTGTACAATCTACAAGAGATTGACTTACTGTGTTTGGTATTCAACCAAAGACTGATTTTAGGATTTTGAACTGCTGATAAGGCTGCAGGTCTGCACTTCTGAGAAATAATGTCTAATGGAAGGGTCTGTACAAGTTACTCTGCTGATCTGGTGACAATCCTTACAACAGCTGCTATATTTAAGTGTGGACTGGTGAAGTGGACCAACTGACACTGACATTCCTAGAGCCATTTCACTAATATGGTTGAAAATAAAGAGGGAAGACAACCGAGTAATCCTTAATGTACTTCCATAGGATGGCTCATTCCAGGCCTAGAGGGCCTTATTGTGAAACATAACGTTTACTACAAAAGTCTTTCTAAAGTCAGGCTAAGTTTGCAAATTCGTATCGGAGAAGACTTGGTAAGAAAAAGCTGCCAACACCAACTGCATCTGTTAAGTGATCCGGCAGCAGCTGGTACCTTCATAGAAGAGCCCTGAAGCTACCAGTTTAACACATCCTCACACTCTGAGCTCTACTGCAGGAAGTACGCTGATACAACAGGTGACTTTCTGTGATGATGACTAGGACCGTACAGTCATGATGACTCTACAGAATCTCAGTGTGCTTCCATCAGCATGAAAACAACTCTCCTTCTCCAGCTGTCCCATGGGAGATGGTAGAGAAAAAGGCTTTATTCACTCGTTATGTACCAGTGACGGTTAGCTCGCCCCGTCGTCATCCTCTCTCCTGAGGTGGTTCTCCTTCACAGTGAGACGCAGAGAAAAGATACGAACTGTCTGAAAGAAAAGCAGAGAGCTGAAGATGCTCAAGAGCCTGTAAAGCTGCATCTGATCCTGCTCTACTCAGATAGGACGGCAGGGACACTGTGGTCAAATGCAGAGACAAAGCAAAGCTAGTGTTATATCCCCATGTCCTCCAATTGGTGTTTTTAACACTTTTTAAAAGAGTCATATCGCTTCAGCATTGACAGTGAGATGAGCAATGTAGTGGTCACATCGCTGGACGTCTGCCAGTCACCTCAAACACGTCATAATACAACTGCTTGATCCTAAAGTAAAACTCACGTTTCTCAAAGACTAATCCTGTGTCATTAATTACCTAGAGTCTAGGTAGACCCGTTACCTAGTCTAGGTAGGCCTGTTACCTAGAGTCTAGGTAGACCCGTTACCTAGAGTCTAGGTAGACCCGTTACCTAGAGTCTAGGTAGACCCGTTACCTAGAGTCTAGGTAGACCCGTTACCTAGAGTCTAGGTAGACCCGTTACCTAGAGTCTAGGTAGACCCGTTACCTAGAGTCTAGGTAGACCCGTTACCTAGAGTCTAGGTAGGCCCGTTACCTAGAGTCTAGGTAGGCCCGTTACCTAGAGTCTAGGTAGGCCCGTTACCTAGAGTCTAGGTAGGCCCGTTACCTAGAGTCTAGGTAGGCCCGTTACCTAGAGTCTAGGTAGACCCGTTACCTAGAGTCTAGGTAGACCCGTTACCTAGAGTCTAGGTAGACCCGTTACCTAGAGTCTAGGTAGACCCGTTACCTAGAGTCTAGGTAGGCCCGTTACCTAGAGTCTAGGTAGGCCCGTTACCTAGAGTCTAGGTAGGCCCGTTACCTAGAGTCTAGGTAGACCCGTTACCTAGAGTCTAGGTAGGCCCGTTACCTAGAGTCTAGGTAGACCCGTTACCTAGTCTAGGTAGACCCGTTACCTAGTCTAGGTAGGCCCGTTACCTAGAGTCTAGGTAGGCCCGTTACCTAGAGTCTAGGTAGGCCCGTTACCTAGAGTCTAGGTAGACCCGTTACCTAGTCTAGGTAGACCCGTTACCTAGTCTAGGTAGGCCCGTTACCTAGAGTCTAGGTAGACCCGTTACCTAGTCTAGGTAGACCCGTTACCTAGTCTAGGTAGGCCCGTTACCTAGAGTCTAGGTAGGCCCGTTACCTAGAGTCTAGGTAGGCCCGTTACCTAGAGTCTAGGTAGACCCGTTACCTAGTCTAGGTAGACCCGTTACCTAGTCTAGGTAGGCCCGTTACCTAGAGTCTAGGTAGACCCGTTACCTAGTCTAGGTAGACCCGTTACCTAGAGTCTAGGTAGGCCCGTTACCTAGAGTCTAGGTAGGCCCGTTACCTAGAGTCTAGGTAGACCCGTTACCTAGAGTCTAGGTAGACCCGTTACCTAGAGTCTAGGTAGACCCGTTACCTAGAGTCTAGGTAGACCCGTTACCTAGAGTCTAGGTAGACCCGTTACCTAGAGTCTAGGTAGACCCGTTACCTAGAGTCTAGGTAGACCCGTTACCTAGAGTCTAGGTAGACCCGTTACCTAGAGTCTAGGTAGACCCGTTACCTAGAGTCTAGGTAGACCCGTTACCTAGAGTCTAGGTAGACCCGTTACCTAGTCTAGGTAGACCCGTTACCTAGAGTCTAGGTAGGCCCGCTACCTAGAGTCTAGGTAGACCCGTTACCTAGAGTCTAGGTAGACCCGTTACCTAGAGTCTAGGTAGGCCCGTTACCTAGAGTCTAGGTAGGCCCGTTACCTAGAGTCTAGGTAGGCCCGTTACCTAGAGTCTAGGTAGACCCGTTACCTAGAGTCTAGGTAGGCCCGTTACCTAGAGTCTAGGTAGGCCCGTTACCTAGAGTCTAGGTAGGCCCGTTACCTAGAGTCTAGGTAGGCCCGTTACCTAGAGTCTAGGTAGACCCGTTACCTAGAGTCTAGGTAGACCCGTTACCTAGAGTCTAGGTAGGCCCGTTACCTAGAGTCTAGGTAGGCCCGTTACCTAGAGTCTAGGTAGGCCCGTTACCTAGAGTCTAGGTAGACCCGTTACCTAGAGTCTAGGTAGACCCGTTACCTAGAGTCTAGGTAGGCCCGTTACCTAGAGTCTAGGTAGGCCCGTTACCTAGAGTCTAGGTAGACCCGTTACCTAGAGTCTAGGTAGACCCGTTACCTAGAGTCTAGGTAGACCCGTTACCTAGAGTCTAGGTAGACCCGTTACCTAGAGTCTAGGTAGGCCCGTTACCTAGAGTCTAGGTAGACCCGTTACCTAGAGTCTAGGTAGACCCGTTACCTAGAGTCTAGGTAGGCCCGTTACCTAGAGTCTAGGTAGGCCCGTTACCTAGAGTCTAGGTAGGCCCACCACCACATGTTCATAGGGCTCGCTTCTTTATTTTGCTCTTAAAGTGGGACAGAACGCTGCATTGAACCTTTTAAAGTACACAATGTGTGGCGGTAATCCCTGTATTCGTTTACATTGAAATATGTATCACAAAAATTGAATTTGCCTCCAATCAAGTTCTACAGTATAGAGACACAGTATGTGGCAGAGCGAGCTCACTCGTGGCCATAGCATGGAATTCTTATTTCTAAAGACATGTTTTCTCTTTACGTGTTTCTGGACAAAAGGTACACTTAATCTAATAAATCTAAAACAAAGTGAGCAAACGTGAAGGGGTCTGAATACTTTACACTGTATCTATGTTTCATGAGAGGACACCGGCCCATCGACCGGTTTCAGGGCTCCACTTCAAACCTGTGTCTAACCAACTGGTCCTGAGATGTGACGGCCCGTCTTGATTCTGAGGGTACAACACAGCAGGACGAGGGGAGAAATGCGCAGGGAGGTCACAGATGCTACTCAATCTGCCGCTGGATTTGAAACGCCAACCGCTCTAATCTGACTGGGGTCAGAGGTCAGGGCTAGGGTGACGCAAAAACCTGGTTTCTGGAGAGAATGTGAGACACTGAGGGAGAGAGAGAGAGAGAAGAAAAACAAGGTGGGGGTGATCCACAGAGACAGATTATCAGGTAAAGCCAGAGGGGTGAGAGGTGAGGATCTGCTGTTTATGCTGGAAACAGGTCAGGGTTGAGCAGGAGGGCAGTGTGGGGACGGACCAGCATCCACCTGGAATGGAATGAAGTGAACTGCACAAGCTTCAAAACACACACACACAACTTCAGCTCACACCCTCAGACCTGGACCAGCGTCACGCGTAGAGGCGCTGCAGCCAAGACCGAAGGACCGACCCGCCAAAAACCCCAAAACCACCTGCCTATTGTTAGCCAGCAATGCAATTCAGAGAGAGGCGAAAGCACCGCTCTGTGAAATGTCACAACACGGAGAGCGCTGTGTGTTGGTAGCATCCCCGGTGCATTCTCCCATTCCGTTTTGTCTCTCTTTCGGCCCACTACTGTTTCAACTGCAGGGTCCTGCATCTTGCTCCCTCAATGGCGCACGGGAAGAAGTTTCTCTTGTGGCGAGTTCGGGGAAAAAACCATCGAATGTGAAGTGTTTTTAGGAAAGCAAAGCAGGGAGCAGAGGAGTGTGAGGTTTGTTATCTCCCTTGTAGGTGAGAGCAATGCTCATCTGGGACTCCAAGATAGAGCCTGGAGATGGAGGGGGTCTGGAATGAAGCGTGTGGGAGGGAGGGAGGGCCAAAAAAACCCCATCAGAGGCCAATCTCCCCCAGGTTTTAGCCCAGATGAAAGGCCAGGATCTGGGCTAGATAAGAGGGCAGATCACGGGGGGTCGGGGCCAGCCGGCTGTGAGAAGCCATGTCCAGCGGCCATCTTTCAACAACCTCCTCCCTCTCCCTCTCCCTCACACATAGCATGTTGGATTAGTGAACCTGAGTGAGTGAGAGCGGTAATTAAAACAAAACACATTTAAAATTCTCTCTCGCCCTTTTCAGGCCATTATTAAAACAACAATAAAAAGGGCCAGTCAGAGAATCCTGCGGTCCAAGAGGGAATTAGATCATTCCATTTGTTTTTTCCTCCTGAATGAACTTAAGTGTTATCTGTGCTCGATTGCTTCTTCCTGCACGCATGCTAACTGCTCATCTTTGCTCCCCAGCCTAAGGTGTGTGTGTGTGTGTGTGTGCGTGTGTGTGTGTGTGTGTGAGAGAGAGAGAGAGCTAGAGGTCTGGAGCGAAGGCGGTCATGGGGAAAATGAAATCACTGTTTGCAGAGGTCCTTGTTTCATCCCAGAGCTCTGCTGAATGAGAGGACCAAGGAGAGGGAGAGAAGACACACACGCACACACGCACGCGCACACACACACACACACACACACGCACACAGACACACACACACAGACACGCGATTCGGTCGCGTGAAACTGCTGCTTTTACCCTTTCACTGCGCAAACAGTAAAATATATATAAAAAAATAGGACATTACAGCATCATATGGTATTCATGGCATGCACGCACACACACGCACGCGCACACACACGCACACACACGCACACGCGCACACACACACACCCATATGTCATCCACTGTCACCTGAGCAAATCAATGCAACTGAGAAATCCATTCCAATTAGGGTCCCGCTGCTCTGCCCTGCATGTGGATGTAGATTAATCGATAGAGAAATCCCTCTGCTAACCCGCCGCTCCTCTTGGAGAATACGCTTAACAGAGACCCTGGCTGCTTTGCTTTTATTGAAATAGAAAGAAAAATAAAAAAAAACTAATTCACTAATCACTTTTTTTCGTATGTAAACAAGGAAAGGGAAAATAACCCCCCCCCCTCCATGGCTTAAGGATTTCAGAATTATCGGTCACTGCAGACAAGCTGGACCCTCGGTAAAAAAACAAAACAAGGCTCTTTGAAGGCAGGATGCTGTAAACCCCTGACAACCAATGACCTTTGACCCCATGTCCAACAAGGCCATGTGTCCTCCCCGGAAAACTGTAACGTCCTCAATCATCCGTGCTCGCAGATGAACCAAATGAGCGCGCACACACAGTCACATGCGCACAGATGACATGGCTGCCGGCTCAGAGCCGTGAGTGGCTTCGGCGTGGAGCGGAGGTGACAGCGCTGTGTTCAAGGTCTCGAGTGTTACCGTGCTCCTCTCCACCTCAGGCAGCCAGCACTGCGTTAGCCATGCTCGACACTAAACCTTTACCCGACCTTTCCCTCTGCCGTGACATTTGGACCCTTCTGAATAGGTCAAACAGCACTAAAGAGTGGCGGAGAAAGGGAAGGAGCCGGAGGAGGAAATGAAATAAAAGAGAGGAATGAGGGCTGTCGGTGCAGGAAGGTGACAACTGATGCTGCCTGGGAATGTGTAAGAAAAACAAACATCGCAAACTGAAAGTTCAAATATTGCTGAAATCCCCACAATTAGAGCTTCAAACAGAAGGGACCATTTCAGAGTGCTTTACTATCCCATCACATGTGACAGCATGTTTCATCTGCTGAACTCAAGTCTAAGAAACACTGGCACAGATTGAGAAATGTGCAGAGTCACTGATGTCAGGAAGCTGCTGCGAGTACATTTTTGCTGAGTGACCAACAGGAACCAGGCAGGAAATGACGATGTGCCATAAGATTGCCACAGAAGTCGATAACACGCATGAAAGAAAGGGGAAACTGGTGGACGTATGACATGCAAGGTGACCTTGCCCGAGCAGATAAAAACATGGTGAGCTCAGTCGGATGTAATGTAGGACGCAAGGAGGAACATGAACCAACCTATTTGTCCCAGTGTGAAACGGTGGCTACACATAGACATGGAATGACAGAGATGGAATAATGACCTGATTTAACCAGCAGATTAGTGTGGACTTGGACCGATTGGTCACCCTCTGAGAAGCATGACCCTAAACACCAAGACCGTGTTCCCATTCCAGCTAACACTATACCGAAGACAAACTCTGTGACCACCAGCTGGTTATATAGAGCAGCAAAATGACTCCTACACCGTAGATCTCAACATTTAAAATGTTGAGATCACGCACCAGGTCAAGTCACACTTGACCCTTCACTACAGCTGGTAGTCTAGTTGTCCCCATGGAGCCCACACCGTCACTAACTGCACTCCGTCAACAAATCTCATCTCATTTCTGGAAAAACAAAAAAGCTATTTCAGAGAGAAACAGACAGAAGGGTCGACAATATGTTTGAAGGACAAATATAAATAAATGATATATATATATAATTATATATGCATATAGTATGTCAAAGGATTCAGCAGTGGTTCACAGGTTAAACAGATAAAGATAGAAACTAAAGCTGCAGATCAGTGTAAAAGTGAACCACCACCAAATGAAGGAACTACAGAGTTCAGAGGAACACTGGTAGGTCATAATTCACTGTTACAATAATTAAAAAGCAAAAGCAGCATGTGTAAACATTCAGTATCCGTTTAGTAGCTAACGTAGCATAGAAGTTTAAACGCTAGTTAACGATGTGCAAATGTACTCTGCTAATGTTAGCTCCACGGAGAACGAAGAACGTAACGCTGTAGAAACGTACATCTCCTTCCTCTCCGGGAGACGAGTACCACTATGAACTACCACGACCAGCTCCAAATCCACCACACCAACATCACAATGAAAGGACTGCATGAGAGTCTCTGGAGCAGAGCCGGATAGCTGTCTGTGACTAAGCGAAGGGTCAATTCAATAATTGTTGAGGTTTGCGGAGGTGCACAAGAAGGAGTAGACGAGTGAAAAGGGCATGCACTCGACTTAAAGGCCCCGGAACGCTTCAAACATGCTTGTTGGATTATCAAACGAACCCCCTTGTTATCTAGACAGTGGGGGAGTAATCAGACAACTTTTATGACTCTCCAAACATAATCCAAAATGATGCAGAGTCCCTGAGGTATGAAGTAGACATGGTTTCTATTTCTTTATTCTTCACACAACTACATCGATCCCTTTATGGGTGAACCGTATGAAACAGCCAATGCCTTTGAGCAAAGACCTTTTGCCCCTTTCCATGATAGTCATTGAGAATCAGAGCTTTCGCTCCATGTTGCCCCCTTTGGAACTGGGATACAACATTCATCTCAACGTTTGTACGGACACGGCGATATTCTCACTCTGCAACCAACCCAAAGCTATATGGAGGGCAGCTTGTTATGTCACATGACTCACATGCTGAAGTCTGTGTTTCTGCTACAGGCCCACTTTCATTTCTTCTCTCGTTGGCTCTCTTTGCAATGCTGGAAATGTAACCCTCCAGTTGACACATCTCTTTTATGTGTTACCAGTATTGAATTAATAAAAGATAAAAGTAAATTCATCTGTTTTTAATCATGAATCATTACAAATAGGAAGTGTTTTTAAAATAGCAGATAAACACCGATAACAAATGAATCAGGTACATGAAAATGTTGATGCATGAAGATGAAACGATAATCGTTCTATAATCACATCGTAGCCCTCTGAATCGAATCGTGAGGTGCTTAGAGGTTCCCACCCCTAGTGGTCCACAACACCACACTTGAAGCACACCGAGACCCTGAATCCCAGGTGGTCGTCAAGAATGCTTGACATGTTACACAGGAAGTTGGATATAAGACATAAGACTTAATACAAAAATGCATCAGGTAGCATGACCACAACACAAGAGAGGACCTGTCCATTTCCACCTCGCTCTGTCCTCCGGTCCTCTCCCCTCAGCCTTCCTTTATTAACTCGCCCCTCACTCAAAGAAAGACCTGCATTGTGCGCCGTAACACTCGGATACATTGACACACAAACGCTCCACAATCAGGATCGCAAAAGAATTTCTGTTCACGTTGAAAAAGGGATGCCACTGCAACCTCGACTGGGACACTAAGATAACACCTGCGTTCCCGGTCCCACCTTAATGATCACTCCACGCAATGGGAGCACTTTAATGGGGGCTCTGCAAGGAGGGAAGGAAGGAAGCTGCCAGCTTGCTAATTTTAGGCACTCTGCATCTCAGATGAAACGCTGGAAAAGGCAGAGAGGAGGCGTGGAGAGGCGGGGAAAGTTCTCCGTCTCTCACTTTCTCCACTGTTTGCATCATGTCTTTCTAACTATCATTACCCTCTGCATCCGCTATGAGAAAGAGTCTCACAGCTCTTTGATTCTCTCAATCCTTTCTCCCTCTCTTCCTGTTCCCAGCCCTCTCGCTCTCTCTTCCTCTTCCCGGCTTTCTGTCTCTTTCTCCCCCTTTTCCGACTCTCCCTTTCATTCTCACCTCCCTCCCCTTCTGTCGGTACCTGAGTAAATAAACAGTGTTGTGTGGGATGCTAATTAGAGCAGGTTCAGGGACGTGACGAGCCCAGAGACGGATAAACAGCAAGGTGAGGGAGGAGAAGAGATGAGATGGAGGGGGTGGAGGTGGAGGTAACCCACCCCAAGGGCAACACGGCGCAGACACAAACACGTCAGCTTAGCGGTGAAGGACGTACAAGAGTGGTTTTGGCTTTCAAGCCAACTTAGGGCGGCTTTGAAGCGAAGGGCGGCAGCAGGGTAGAGGATTTTAAAGGGGCTGCGACGGAGTGAAGGGCGCTAGCAGAGAAGGGGGCACGTGGAGGAACTTCAGCCACGATTAGAGGAAGAGGGAGCGTCGAGCGAACTTCCTTAATGATGGATGCTCCAAGAGACCCGGTGCGAGATCAAAAGAATATGCAGATGATCCTCACCGTTCTTCTCCCGTTGAGGTGAGCCTGGGTTTCCAAAAGCAGGTCAATGTGAGGCAGCTTTACTTAGTTAACATAAGAAGGCCTTTCTAGGGGGGAATGAGCTGCTGGGTATGCAGGTACGAAGGTAACGGGGAACACAAACAAACATGTGCGCTTGCACTTGGTGGTAACCTGTAACCAGGCGGCAACCTCCGGTTCTGCAGAGTGAGGCCAAAGCTTCATGTGTTGAAGCTGCATTCTCTCTAGTGTCCACCAGGGGGCGACTCCTCTGGTCCTATAGAAGTCTATGAGAAAATGACTCTACTTCTCTCTTGATTTATTACCTCAGTAAACATTGTAAACATGAGTTTATGGTCTCAATCTCTAGTTTCAAGTCTTCTTCACTACAGCATGATGTTCATTTAGTAACTGATGGTCCAGTTCGGAGGATGCTTTAGGGCGGGCTTACTGTGATTGACAGGTCGCTGGCGCTATCAGAGCCGTATACGGCGTCTCGACGTCACTCCTCCACAGTCCAAATATGGTCACTTTGGTTTCTCGGTTGCAAAAAACAACAACATGGTGACAGTCGTAATCCAAGATGGCGACGGCAAAATCGGCAGTCCTCAAACCAATGTGTGACGTCATGATGACTACGGTCACATCTTATATACAATCTATGATTGTAACACTACACTGTCAAAGAATAGACTTTCACCAGGCAGGCAACAGGCCACAAAATGATCATTTGTATATTAATGACTCACCGCGTTACCTTAAATTCTTGAACATTGTCTTGAATGAACGAATGATCAGATAATAGAGACATGTCTTGATGAATTGAAGTAAACGAGGGTTGTGTTTTGAGGACGTTTGTTAAATAGCAAGGTTTGTGTGAAGATGCATGTTCTGGAAGTAGTCAGATCTGTACGAGTTACGTTTTTTTGATGAAGTTTTGCTGATGTTAAAGGCTCCATTCACTTCAATTCATCAAGGCTTTTTGTCCTTTTTATGATCATTTGTTCACCGTGTAGACATGCAAGAAAAACAAGTTTTCACCAATTCTAAGTAACACGGGGTGAGTAATTGATATTTAAATGGTCATGTATTCCTTTAATGGGATTGTCTTATACAATAAATCATGGGCAACATTAAACGTGACATTGCAACAGAACACTTGAAACTTGGATTTAAGACACAAATACGAGGACTTGAAACCTGCAGCTTCATTTCACAGCAAGAACTCAACAATCCGTATCCGGGACGTCCCATAACCTGAATCTTTAAGAACTTTATGAGGCTTTGGTACGACTCTCCTCCTCGTATATGCATCGCATTTTTTAAAGTGGGACACTTTCGATGCGCTTCAATGAAAAGGCGAGAGTGCATACATCATGTTTAGACACGGTAGCGTAGGGGAGCGAGGTAATCGTGTCATTTTACGTGTCCGAATTCAGAGACCTGAAAGACCTGCGGCTGACTTGCATTTTGCTTCTTCTGACACAAATTGAAATTTTGACTTTGACTCAAATACCTTGAAACTTAAATCTGGTCCCAGAGACTCAGACATGCGTTAAACCAACACAAGGAGGCTGCTTCAGGTACGAGGCGACGGATGAAATACAGCCCAGGTGCAGTTTAATAGACCCGTGATCACCTTAAACTCTGTGGAACACTTACTGCTATTTATAATCATTTGTATTCTAACTATTGTTTCTGATCTCTAGTAGCGAGTGGCTCAGTGGGCGACAGCGCTGCGCTTGTATGAAGAGCTCCCGGGGGCGACTCTGTGTTTAACTGTGAATGTAAAACGAGGCTTTACTGGAAAAAACAGCACAAAAGCTCAATCACAGTTATTTCCCGCCCAAACAAAGTCTTCCGAAGAGATTGGGTTTTCATCTTTCAAAACAATTCTGCTTGGTGAAGATTTGGTGAATCCTTAATGTGTCTGTCTGTCTGTCTGTCTGTCTGTCTGTCTGTCTGTCTGTCTGTCTCCGTCCAGAGTCCATACATTGAGCTTCTGTTCAGGTGTCTGAGTTATTAAAACCATAGGAAACACTGTCTGGCAGGATCAAAGCCGGCCTCGGACTGTAATGATCACTGATGCTGCTGTTAAATTAACCAGACGGGAGCGCTGTTGACTCTATTGGGGGGGGGGGTCTTACTCCACTGGCAGAGGTGGACCAGGTACAAGAGAGGAGAGGAGTTCGTTAAGAAACAACGTTAAGAGAATCGTGTAAACACCGTCTTTAATGTTACTCAGAGATGCTTCATGATTAAAAGACATCTTATGATCCCAGATTACGGACAGATTGGTAATGACAGGTGCTGTGGGGGGGGGGGGGACCTTGCCGTTACAAGGGCTTGCGTAAGCTTTTAATCTCACGTTAAGTCCAAAGCAAACACTGATGGAGAGACAGAGGGGAGAGGGGAAGGTAGAGTGGATCACGATATATATCTAAGAGATTGCGGAGGAGAAGGGGAAATGGAGGGAAATGTGATGGCTGGATAGATGAGCTATTTTTATAATGAGGTCAGTGTGAGCTGTGGGATTTCATTCTCCTGGGAGACACACACACACACACACACTCTCCTGAGTGGGGCTGCCTTTTCCACAGGAGGAAGAAGGAGAATATGAGGAGGAGGAGGACACGGGCAAGACAATGACAAACCCAGATGTCAGAGAGAAGATTTGAAGGATTTTTGATCTTAACCCGATTGGTCGGAGCGGTTTATTTCCTCCCTCGAGTGCTCGAACAAGAGGGCCGATGTTATATAAGAAACTGACATGTAATCGTCTGGCGCTTGTTTCCGAACAATCAAACAGATTCCTCCCGTGAATCCCGCTGTCTCACGTCCTGCAAACTGTGCGAACATAATTACAGAAAATGCCGCTGCCATGACGTGTACCTCATTGTATCCTACAACAACTGATGTTCTTTAAAGTGTTTACCGATTGGATGATCCTCCCTCCTCAGCTGCTCCTCGTTCTGGGTGGTGCCCACGTGGTGGTCCTGTCCCCCCCTCTCCACACTCCCCCTGTGAAGACATAAAACATTGACCTTTAAAATAAAGAGTACAAAATACAACGTAAAAACACAATCATAATTATATGATTCACGCTATAAATAATACAACTCCAGTCATTATTATGAAACGCTATTTAATATTGTTAATTCATTATAGAATTGTTCATTTTAAAATCATTATTTCTGAATGGCCTTTTGCTCCACTTCTATTTTCATGATGTCACTTTTCACAACACTGGTTGTCATAAGTGCCCGCCCCCTCAGCCAAAATTAGCCAGTTAGCTCCTGTTAGCTACAGCAAAAACAACATCAAAGTAATTCTGAATCTACCAAGTAAAGGCCGCTGCTGTAAATATACACGGTATACACGCTTACAACATACTTAAATTCTCCTTTTATTTCTCTCAATAGGGGTTGCACGCTACCTAGCTAACAAGCTAACTAGCTGGGTTGGCTTGTGAGCTTAGCGTGAGTGTTAGCAGCTGTAGCTAGCTGGTTAGTTCAGTGTTGTGATTCTTTTTCTCATACCATAAACACTACATTATTAAAAAGGGCACTTTGAAATAAAAAGGAACGGAAGACATTGTGAAGAATATGATGATGAATAATGTTTTTTCAATGTATTAATGTTTAAATATAGTTAATGATATGATTATCATTATAATTTCAGTGTAACTTCACCAGGTCTGAGCTGAAGTCTGCCCACTGCTGAAGGGGCTGAGAGATAAAACCAAACCCACTTCCGTATGACGACAGCCTCGACAGACATGAGAGCAGAGCTACTTAAGGAGCTAACGAGCCAGACGCTAAATGAGCTGCGATTGTAAAGCTACACAATGGTTACAAATAAAGTCAAACGCATAGAGGCATGGGGGAGGGGGGACGGGGTCTGATTAGAGGGCATTAGTATTGATTTATCTCATGACGTTTATTAGTTTTATTAGTCCCAAACCTTCAAATCTATCTCACTACTGACCTTGCGAGATTAAGGCTGCTTCAAGGCAGTAGATGGCATTTTGAGCCATTTTCAAGCATAAATACAGATTTTTATAAATGTGGTAATAAATACCAATATTAACACTGGCATGGATGCATTCCATCTCAGTGCATTTACATCATCTATAACCAAAAAAGATCAGGGATATACTATAATATTTGGTCCCATGCATAGGATGGAGCAGTATTCCACAAATTCATGGAAGTTTTTTGAAACAGTTGACGGGTCTCTCATGTGATCTGTCGCAGAGAGGGATGAAGAGTAGCGTGGTGCGACGACAAAGTACATACAGCGGCGACAAGATTCTCACACACACACACACACACACACACACACACGTCTCCCATGTACCCCCTTTTGCTCTCTAAATGCCTGTCGCCTTGGCCCTCCATTAAGCCCAGCGAGCGCTCGTTTAGCCAGTGTCTTGGCAGTCGGGGGACGCGGGGCTGCCCACTCAGTCAGATCCAGCCGTATTAAATAAATAAGGAGCGCTCTTCTGTGTAAATTATTCATTTAACACGCCTTATCCTCTTCCAACAACCTTGTTAGAGCAACTCAGGAGTGGAGAGGTGGAGGGGGGTGGAGGGCGGGGGTGGGGGAGGCAGACACCGTGGCTCATGTGCGACTCAGCAGAACCTGCGGTGCATCTCTAAGCTCTCTGGGCGTTCAGTCGTAGGGGGGCCTAATTCGCCCTGACACCTCCTTTGTTTCAGGCAGGAAAGAGCTGCATACACACAGCCGCACATTTGCCCCGCATGCACACACACACACACACACACACACACACACACACACACACTCGAGCACACATGCACACACTTGGAGAGAAAGAGCACAAGAAAGGGGTTTTTAGTGCATATTCATAGAATAATCATTCTAGTTGTCTGGATAAATTATTGAGAAATGGGAGTCCAGGACACGCCATGCTGGAACCGCGCTCTGTTTCTGTGTGCTGCATGAACTCAAAAAAAATCGCAGCAAGTCATCCACTCGAAACAAGCCGATTGTAATGAGGCGGGATGGGGACACGCATGGGACAAATGCTCACCGTGAAGAAAACAAGCGCTCTGGATATTAACCTCGAGGACAAACGCACACACAGAGCACCTATCGTTGGTATAATGTCAGCGACGTCGCTCGCTACTCTCTGTTCCCCCGAATGTAATAATTCATTTCTTTAGCTCTATTATTCATGACAAAAACAAACATTTATTCAAGGGGAGTTAGGGTGTACCATAATGGAAATTATTTTGAAGTTACGCATATAAACAGTACACAACTTCAAAACATTGAAGATCACATCGAGGGCCGCTCCTTCATTCAAACCAAACTGCAATAAAACCCAACTCCTAATACCTGGAAACTCCAGTGAGGCTTTCAGAGGCAATCTCAGTCTGTAAAGAAGATCATTATTCCCAAATGAGGCAAAGCATGAATGAAAGTATTGAATTATTTATATATCTGCAGTATTACAAAAATGTGCCGAAGTAAATTGCTGCTAATGCAAATTCGAACATGTTCTACTGCTGCAGCTTCATGTTAAAAGCATTTAACTGACAAATGGACTTTTATTATGAAGTAGTCACAGGAACTGTGTCACCAAGTCTGCCAGCACTGAAGCCTTGAAGGATTTCCTC
The DNA here is from genome assembly GCA_032191485.1 of Leptoclinus maculatus. Taxonomy (NCBI): domain Eukaryota; kingdom Metazoa; phylum Chordata; class Actinopteri; order Perciformes; family Stichaeidae; genus Leptoclinus; species Leptoclinus maculatus. The sequence continues at coordinate 16,177,445 of JAVDOI010000013.1, forward strand.
TTCAAGTACTACGCTTTGAAAGACGGCGTTATTCATTCCAGGGAAGAGGTCAAAGCAGCCACTGTCCAGTCTGAGTAACATGATTTACCTACAATTCATTTCACTCATATTTTTGTATTTATTTACCTGTAATCACATATCACCGTGGAGGTAGTTTGTAGAAAAGGTAAACATTGTAAACATGAGTTTATGGTCTCAATCTCTAGTTTCAAGTCTTCTTCAATACAGCATGATGTTCATTTAGTACATTATGGTCCATTTAGAGTCAAACAGACCATAAAGCAGGGGATGCTTTAGGGCGGGGCTACTGTGATTGACAGGTCTCTGCCACGGCAAGTTAATTGAAACATTTTTCTCGCTTACAAATGTCTTACTCAGCGTTGGTTTGTACTTTGCTCCACCCTCTCCTGTCACTTTTGGTTGACAAATAAAAAAAGATGGAGATGACCAAACAAGATGGTGACGTGGCAAAAACAAAGATGGTGATGGCTAAAATGCCAAAATCGAGGTTTCATCTCGACTTTAAATCTCAAAGTCCAGAGCTAAACTTAAGAGAGCGCCGACTGCAAAGAGAAACCAAAAGTGAAAAAATACCAAAACACAGCTGACACGGAGTGGGAATCTCAATGGTTAAGTTGCAGAACCACCCAGCACGGACAGAACCCTCTCTCTCTCTCCCTCCCTCCCCCCCCCGCTCCCTCTCTCTCTACTGTTCAGCCCCAGAGCGGGAGGTTGTTATGTCAACTCTGACAGTGCTCATTACCAGCCCCTACGCTCTGAATCAGAGTTAACAGGCTTTGGCCCAAGCAGAGGCCAGCTAGACCCGACTGGTACAATGGGATCAGTGTGTGTGTGTGTGTGTGTGTGTGTGTGTGTGTGTGTGTGTGTGTGTGTGTGTGTGTGTGTGTGTGTGTGTGTGTGTGTGTGTGTGTGTGTGTGTGTGCGCGCTGAGAGTTAATCACAAAACGCTCTTTCATTTCCAAATCACACCCCGAGGCCACTGTACATTACAGAGCCTCTGATACCCAAATGCACAACGACACATCTCCGGCTTATTTTCCCGTTCACTCACAAACTCCTCCGTACGAGGGCTGATCACAGCGACCTGCTGCCAAGCAGCTTCTGTTTCATCACATCTCTCCGTCAGTGATGCTTGGATTAGCTCCAAGAGTTCGCACATTGGACAATTCTGTGGTTTGAATGATGAAACATACCGTGGTTATTCTCATGGTGCAATCTGTTAGCATATGTTGGACACATTTGTTCGTCAATGGCAGGCATCTCTATTTTACCTCAGTGAAAAGTACCACGTGTATAAATACTCTGTTAGGAATAGGAATAAGGCCTCATGTAAGAGTACAAAGCATTAGCATCAAAGTCAAAGTATTTCAGAATAATGTATATCGTTGGATTACAATTATTAATGTGTTCATCACTTAAAGTTACTTAGTTTGTTATATTTTCTATTAATAATCTGAATGACTTAAATTACCAAATAAATGTAATGAAGTAAAAAAGTACAATATTCTGAAATGTAGAGTAAAAGTAGCATCAAACAGTACTTTAGTAAATGTACCAGTGCAAACTCTGATTAAGGGCTGCAGGTTCATCGCAGGGGGCATTTTTAAAGAACATGATTTCTCTCTCGTGGCATCAATAATGATTTCAGTATTTTGCTTTCAGAAGTAAACAAGTAGAAGAAGAAAGACATAGAACATCAAGCCGTCTGTAGCCTGTCCCCAGAGACAGAGTGTAACGGTCACACAGTCCTCAGCTTGTCTGGTCTCCTGCTGCTATCAGATGTCCCCCCCCCGTCCAGTAACCAGCTAGCAATGTCAATGATTACACTTGTGATTAAAGCTTTCCACTTCAAACGGGCCTCGATATGGCGGCCGGGATAAAGAGCAGCTCGTCTGACGCGTGTTTGTTTGCCTGGATGTCATTACGCCCAGGCTCTGTGGACATGCCACCGTAATGACACACACAATGCCACTCTCCACATTACAGACGCTTCTTCCTCCACCTACGGCCCGTTTGTGTTGCTTTACATTCAGAGGGAGAGCGGTTTGAGGCAGAGGTGGTGGGGACGGATTCATTTCTTCGAGGCTTACTTGAGAACGTTGGTGGTTTTGCAACAGGCACTGGAAAAGAAATGTTACCAAAAGCTTTTTTAAGTCAAATTTCCACGTCAGTGTTTTGTTGGATGAAAAGTCTTCTAATGTCTTAGCAACAGTGTACGGACTAGCACTACTACTGTACGTCTAAGTCTGGGCAGGCCCTTTACATCACTGTATAAACAAACGGCTTTTTCCATAATATGTATTTCTTTATTTCTAGGCAGAATGAGAAGCACAAAAGTGTGAGGTGTCCCACAGCTGCAGCAGCGCAGCCGAAATTAGACCCGGACCACATGAAAAGCTGTCTTCTCTATTCCAGGCCGGGGCGGGAAAATTACAGCCCTGCTCTCTCTACTCTAGCATTAAACCTCAATTAGTGCACAACTACACCGGTGATGTCATCACCGAGGGACCCAGGAGCCTTGAAAATGAGGGGTGCTTTGCTTAACGGCGAGAGAGGCGCCCGTAACCGAAACGCCTCCAACTTTCAGGTTCCTCTCCGAGACAACGGCTGCAGGTTCCAGCCAGCTGGCGAGAGACGGGGTGATGTTCTTTTGACGCTGCCTGAAGAAACAAAAAGCGCTAAAAAACCCCGTGGCCACGTTTGGCTAAATTCACCAAGAATTTTAATCCCGAGTCGTGACTGGAGTTTTCCCAAGAGACGAGAGGTCAGTGAGGTAGGGCCTTTGTGACCTCCAGTGACCTGGCAGGAGACAGAGGAGACAGAGGAGGAGGAGGTGTTTCTACTGCCCATTCCTCAGAAAACCACCTCTATTACACAACAGACTCACATAATCAGACGCTGAGGAAATAGTACTTGCTGCAGACGTTAAGCTAAGCCTGAAAAATGTTGTTTCTGTATATCTATTACAACTTGGGTCTTATTTTCATGAAATTGGCCATCTTCTGAGGATAAGGTCTGGGTATCATTCCATACTTGTGCCTCACTGCATGGTGTGGCTCTGCTCGGCTCCACTCACTACGTTTAAATGCACAAAATATTCAGGTTTTTCCCTTATTCCCAAAAAGTGTTCGCGGTGCTTGGTCGTGCACAGATTCTTTGTAACTTGGCACTTGCGACAACGCGACCGTCACAAATAGTTCAGCGCTTTCAGGGTATGAAACTAACTCAAAATCAGTACTAGTCCCAAGGACTAGTAGGTTCATAGAACTACTAGTCCTGAGCAATCTTTACTAGTCCTTCATGAATCCTCTTGATCTCCTTGCCCGTTGACCTGAATTCATCCAGAGATGAACAGAGTCGGAGGGGTCAAATTCTCCAATGGATGGTGTCTCCAGCAGCACCATCATACAGGGGTGGTACCTTAACAACACAACGACGCGTTTTGTCCGATGTGCCCGTGTTTTAGCAATGTCGCACCCCGTTGCATTATTTAGGCTCGTAGTGAAGATGAAGGTTAAGATCACGATTAAATGTTGTACAGCAGTTCAAATTGCCAAGTTGAGGAATTCCACTATGGAACGTACCGGCTAAAAATGTAGCTATATTCCACCGTGGGGAGTAACAGCATGTCACCACGGCAGTTTAAGTGAACGCTCGGTGCCAAAAACAATACGCAGTCTATGAATGAAGCAGGCATTTGTTCTAATTTTAGATGAAGTATTTTCGTTAGATCACACAAAGATATTGGGTGTTAGTTCATGTGCTGCAGTGATAAGAGCTTCACCATCTATATTTCTTCCGCGGACGAATGTTGGCGGGCCGCTGGTGAACCTGAAAGAGAGGCCCGGCCTGATCAATGAATATAGTGCCTTTCGCATTGCGTAAACAAAAAATTATAATCTAAACAAAATAGTCTAATATCCTCAACAATTTTGGGAATAGTGGAATGTTACTGTTAAAGTGACTGGGAAGGAATGTATAATTGTACTGGTTCATTACAAGTTGTGGCCACCAGAGGGCATCTATCAGAATGCACTCCAGACAAGATGTTCCTTTGAGAGGTTTATTGACAGCAGTCAAACAAGCAAGTGTGTGGTTCTGAAACAGATATCCATGAAATAATGATTAGTAAAAACCTCTATACAGCATTGGTTCCAAATTAGGACATACAGACAGAATACAGGCAGCGATAAACATGTCCGGGACTCCTACAGTCGGCATTTAGCAAACAACGAACGAGCCGCTAAATATCAGACTAGATTGCCGTGCAAATGACACAATATAACCCTTATGATGAAATTAGACTAACACCAAACTTTACGTTTACTTACTGGTTGTTTACACGCACACAGTCTTGAAAGGTGAACTCCGAACATCCACATAACCACTAATCTATTTACGGACACTGGCGTCATTTCGCGCCACTACCCTCGTCAGAGCCTTTTCACCAACTTAATACCGGTGATATTAGTCCGCGAGGGGCGTAGTGCGGTTCCTGCTCGGCTGTTTCTCCGAAACCCGTCAATAGAGGTCGTCCTTCGTCACAGTTACATTTACTTATCGGGAAAGTCTTTTTCCGGACATAAATAACGAATAAAGCCTCTCAAATTTCACTCGCCATGAGGACTAGTGAGAATGATAATTTAGGTAGTTTAGGTGCTCTCAAAGAAGCATCGGTGTGGATTCTCAGCTGACCGCCGTAGCGACGCCATGTGAAACTGCCGTGACATCACCTTCAACGGATCTCAGCAATTACAACATCATAACCGATTGGAATGATGACCAAAAATAGTAAAATAAGTCTATAATATGTAATGTAATAAACCTGGATTATCCATTAACAGCGCTCTAGCTTTCCAACGGGAACATAAAAGCCTGAAAAGAGCACTCCCTGGCTGGTTATTGTAGTCTACTGTAGTCCCTCTTGCTGCGGGGTCACTGTTCCTTCATGTCGTACAAAGGAGGGAGCGACTTCAACGAAGGCTCAGCATGTGAACGCTCCCAGGCACCACCTCGTACCTTTCTCCTCTTTGTAACACAGAGAGCCGATCCCCACGCGGTGTGAATTATGCATCGCGGCTCCCAGCTACTTCTCACCGGGTTGTTCAAGCGAGCTGCCCGAGGACCGCGGGTCCTCTTCGGCGTACCTCCACCTGAAGAGACGGATCGCTCTCACATCTTCAAAGAGAAGTCAATCACGCCATAGATTGTGAGTACCCCCCAGTGGGTTTACAAACTTTCTCTCGCTCTCTCGCAGGTGCAGAGGACGGGGATGGGCCCACATTTCTCAGAAAGTGGAACAGGATTTTTTTCTCTCTTTCTTTTTTAGAGCCAAGCTCCGACAAAAACTTTGGAGCAGAGGGTGGGTGGGGGCGGTTGAGATCAAAAGCCTGCAAGTTCCTGGCGAGCGGACCCAATCAGCCGAGAGGGCCAAGGAGAGGAGGAGAGACAAGCGCTTCCCTTTTAAATTGATCCCACTGAGACCCTCAAGGTTCCCCTCGCAGGACTCGCAGAAAAGCGATAAAAATCTGGCCCTGTGGATCTGACGAGGAACTGGGAGGGGAGAAGGCGAAGAAGAAAGACGGTTTTCAAGGGAGGGGGGGGAGAGGCACAGAAAGAACAGAGGGGAACTGGTAGGGGGGAGGGCGAGGAGCCGGTTGAGGCAGATCAAGGGAAGATGAGGGAGACGAGAGGGGTGGGCTCGTCCTCCGAGGGCGCATCCAGGGATCGCTGTGTGCCAGCGAAGAGCCGGAGCAGGGAGGGCCGGCGCTATCAGCCATCAAACCTGTGTTACACGTCTGATGATGTGATCAACCGCGGGTGTATCTCTATTCTGCCCAGGTCCTTGGCAGCCGAGACGTTGGACGGGTTCGCGCTGGCCTGAGATCAGACTCTGGACGAGGCTGGTGTCGTTATCCACAGCTTGTTGGGGCCCCTCAAAGGAACAAGCGCTATCAGAGCAACCCAGAGACCCAGCAGCCTGCCAGACACACCGCAGACCTGCCCAGCCACCAACAGCAGCACAGACACACAATAAAGCCCCCCCCCGTGTGTGTGTGTGTGTGTGTGTGTGTGTGTGTGTGTGTGTGTGTGTGTGTGTGTGTGTGTGTGTGTGTGTGTGTGTGTGTGTGTGTGTGTGTGTGTGTGTGTGTGTGTTCGCTCCAATTCCATGGATGTATTTTGCGGTGCAAAATGAAGCCATTATCACCGGGGCTCCACAGTCAAAAGAGGTAACGTCTGTCAAATGTCAAGACCGAAGCCAGATGAGCAAATAATCACCTGCAAATGAAATCAAGTGGAATTTAAAAATACATTTGCATTTGCTCTCAATCACATTCGCCTCCTGTAGCTTTGATATTATAAATTCCACATCTTCCTCATGACTTTTCAAAGCAGGGTTGGACCACTTCCATGACCTAAAACTAGGATTTCCTTCTGGTTTCTTAATGTTGTTTGTCTTCTCAGAATGTGCTGAAGGGATAAACAGCCTAAAGTTGGGCTGCGACAACAAAATGTCTCAAAATAGCTGAAAAACATTATCTAATTTGATTAATGTTTAATGTGCACGTTGTGAGTGCATTCTTGTATTTCTGCAAGAAGGACCTAGCTCTTCATAAGAAGAGGCCTAGATATTCATATTTTTATTCCCTGAATACACTTTTAATATGACATATTTCAGAAATTCAGGAAACATCCAGAATTTACACTTTTCAAAAGGGAGAGTTCAGAAGGTCAAAGGTCACTGCGAGGCCTAGCAGTAAGGTCTCATCGACGGTCAGGGCAGTACGTCTTGTTGAGCTGGATCTCTATACTGGGCATGAAGACCCAAAGTAGCATAAAAAAAAAAGCAAAAGAAACATACTTGATTGGCCAAAACAGCGCCGTTGCCTGATGCATTAGGGTCAGTTGTTCTGTGCACAACCAAGTGCAACACGGTGAAGGTCTTCTTCGAGGAGAGACCGCATAGAGGCGTATGCTGCAAAAGAACTAGTTCATATGATGTGTTGACCGTGTGAGGGGTAACAGCCGGCCCTCAATTGTAAAATGTGATCGTCAGTTTCAGAGAGGTACAAAGATTGACGGACACAACCTAACTTTGACTCCGGAAAGGTGCGAGGTACCATCTGACAAGCAGTTCTGTTGGAGTATTCTAGCACCTTTATCTCACTTTCTACGATCCATTGATGAGAGACAACAAAGACAAACCAAGGAGCTCTTGGAGAGAGATTGGAGAGGCGGCAGGCTCTTTGCAGCACATTCAACTTTGGGCGTTTTGAACAGCTACAAAGAACTTTTGCCTTTAGATGCATTTTACAAACTAGATCGTTCCAAGCATGCAGAACACGTAAAAAGAGGAGGCAGGTGGGAGGTGAAATCAGAGGGAACTACACCAAAAAAAAAAAGCAGCAGGCACTTGGTCAAAAGGAGAACTGGCAGGCTAATCGCCGGCATTATGATCCTGCGTTATGATCCGAATGAATATTACAAGAGTGCGATTATCAGCTACTCTGGTAGCAGCACAACTCCGCTCTGTGAGCGTTGCAGGCTACAGTGAGCCAGCCTAGCTGTCGTGATGGATAGCCGGTGCCGAGCATGAATAACTTAGGTCCTCATAAATAAGCAGATCTCTACTAATATCATTAAAGTAGCCCCGGGGGCTGACACGCCTCCTTTATCCCTGTGCACCACCTGCACCAATCAGCCTCCTCTCCCCGTGACAAACGCCCTCAAATCACAGAACTATTCAGCGTCAATATTTTTTGACATTTCATTCAGCTGATTCTCCAGACAGGGCCGTTCATTTAACGGGCTGAATGGTAATTGGCAGGAGAGGGCGGAATTCTAAGTTACGTGACCGCGGCTCGGTTGCCACAGGTAACCTTTTTGGAGGGATTTATCGTGGCAAATTGATTGCCGAGAGCGCAGACTCATCACGAGTGCTAATTTTCAGAAGCAGTGCACGGCGGAGCTGGGAAAATAAGAGGCTCTATTTATAACAGAGGGGAAGGGGAGAGGGGGAGATTAGCTTGTCATTAGAATAAAGAGCGCAGAAGAAGAATCAATTTCAGGGGTTTAAAAAGCTGACGAACACAGTTCACTTATTCTTTCTCTCCCTCCTCCTCTGGCTCTCCGCTCACCTTTTGACTGAGCGGCCTACGGCCTACAAGATACGGAGGCAAATGTTGAAGGATTTCAACCTTCACGGTAGCTCTTTGACGCCGAGGGGACTATTCAACGACACAACGGCTTGAAGATGTTAGTGAGTTGTCCTCATACCACCAAGACTGGTGACAATCATAGCTACCAATTTCTCAAAAACATCACATCACTAATTTCTTAATTTGAGAAAAATAAATGAATTTACTCCGTGTGGATTAGACTAACAAATAGAACTGATTGTTTGTGAATTGTCTCCATGTATATTAGTCAGTACGTGGTTTGTTTTCCTGTCAAAGTAGCCTGAAGAACCAAACAATCACAAACATCCAGGTAATCCGAGCAAGACCGTCACCTCTGTGACCACGCGGTATCCAAATCTGTGGGACTCAATGCTGCACTCGTTACCAGAGACCGCATTTGTGTAGAGAAGTTGGGCCCCTCGTTATGTTAGCAGCGAGACATTTTAAAATGCTAAAGATGGCGACACACCGACTGGCTTTAAGGACAGGTCATACAGGTGGGGACAGCAGCAGCAAGACATCGTCTTTTTCACCGTTGGCTATCCACCTGGTCTTTGTACTGGTTGGAAAAAAATGGTTTCCCAGCATGAACTAGACAGGAAGGAAGCTTGGGGCTGATTTTCAGGCAGAGAGGCGAGCTGTTTACCCTACCATCCCCTCACCCTCTGACCCGGGCCTTCGTATGCCCGCTGTATAACCTGGGCAAGTCTCGGGAACAGGAACCACACAGGAAACGTACGCAACTCGACACGGACAGGAACTCACGCATAAGAGGGGGGGTGTAAACTTTTTCCACCAACCAAACTCCGCAGCTAAGGCGAGTTTCCGAGGCACCGGTGCTTTTCTCTTTTCAGCCGGGGCTAGGCTCACGTGGAGGAGCTAAGCTGGCTGTGGGAGGCAGCAGCGGAGGGATTTATCATTCAGAAGCAGGCCTCCAAAAGCAGGGATAACCTGAAGACAGCCTCCCAGTGTCGCCTGCGGAGGATGCTGCCAAAGCTCTTCAAATGACTGATACAGTAACAGGAACACATATTCAATTAATACACAACGGACAGCAACACTGAACTCTCCGATCCGCTTACAGAACATCTAATAGCATACGGGGAGGATGGATATTGTGCTAATTCGTCTTGTCTGCGGAGCGCTCTGACAGCCCCATTGATGCCTGCGTCTTTTTAACATGAGGTTAGTGGGTGTTTGGCCTCCCCTCCAGTCGTTTGTGAGCTGCAGAGCCTGGAAATGATTAGGCCTGGGAGGGCAATTAGCCTGAGCAACGCCGGGCTAAATATAGTCCGGCTTGGCCCAGCTCTGCCCCTGGGTCACATCCACACCGCAGCCTCCACGCAGGCGTGTTAGTTCAATCTGGATCCCGTTTGTTTCATGACTGATGCGAAGGCCCCGCTGACTCAGACGAGATACCATAACTCAGCCGTCGATCAGCTGTCTCGGGAGGGAAGGAGCCGTGGAAGGAGCCGTGGAAGAAAATATGAAAGGGGTGACGTATTAAAAGGAAAGCACGTGTTAACCTCGATATCCAGAGAGTCGGAGAAGCATGTTCCTGAAGTTGACTGACTCGTATTTATTTATTCCCTCGCACTTTAAATGGGTCTACATGCCGGGCCTGGCTTTTTCACGATCAAACCTTGAGCTCGAGCACAGCCTTACTTCCTGAGAAACGCTGTGTCAAACGAACCATGGTTGGGAAAACATGCTTTCCCACAGCCTTACACCAACCGAACGGAATGCAAAGAAAAAAATGCTTTCCCATCCCACGTCTCCCTGCCCCTCCAGTCCCCGTATCTCCCACCCCCTGTGAGAATTTTTTTTTTAGAGATTTTATCCTTAAAAACAGGAGGTTCGCCCACTCGTTCACCTGGGACGGCTTTTGGACGGCGGAGGCAAGCTAGAAGGTTATAGGAGCCTGGGAATGTTTAGCATCAAGAAAGCAATCAGAACGTAGCCGGAGCTCTGGGAATTAGACAGGAAACGTGGAGAGTAACCCTTTCCTGCCTGAGAGGAAAGAGAAGAGGAAGTGATTTGGGTTATGTGACGAATTTCGGCTGCAACCTGAAAGGCAGCCCGTTGGCATTAATAGGTATACTAGATTTTTACAAAGGCTTAATTTAGCACGACTTTTTTTAAGAACCTGAAAAGAAACAGTTTCACTTCTCTTGAGAGTAACACTTCTGAACTCTACCTACATCCTCGCTCAGAAAGGTGATGTGTGAAGACCCAGGGCTCAAATGTGATACAAGAAAAGCACTGAAAAGAAAGAAAAAGGTAGTGGCCTCTGAACTCAACATCCGCTTGAATTTTCCCATCACAGTCTCGACCTGGTGTGTCTTCCGACAGAGCGTATGGACCGAGGTGAAACATAAGTGGAAATGTTCCGGAGCTGCACTGAGCTCAGCACAAATTGCACAAGACAGCTCAGGAAACAGGGGTTTGCTTTGTACCCTGAGCAGAGAACCAGTAAGTTCCACTGTTCGAGGCCTATTCCCTCCTCTTCTGACCCAGACACACAAACCAAGCCATGGTTACATACAAGGGTTTGACTTCTGATTACTGACATGGTGCATGCATACACATATGTACGGCACCCAGGTTACTACAGGACATGCAAACATTGTCAGATTGCTTGGTTTTTTCCTCCCAAGTTAAAGGCTATTATACACATATGCCTAGGGCTTTTATTGTGAAAGGTAAGAATGGAAGGGGTGGTTCTGGTCTGTGCTGCCTTGTCAAAGTTGAATGGAGTAATAACGTTTGCCGTCTTGGTTCATAGTATGCTACTCAAACCGCTCAGCACAACGTGATTGGTTGATGCCTTTAATCGCGGTGTGAATCCTCAGAAAAGTGACAGCTTGTAAAAATATATTGCACATTCAAATTAATCACACAGGGGGGAAAAAACACCCGGTGTGTAAAGGCCTTTAGAGGTGTCCTGTGCATGGCATTTGTGATCTATGATATTAAGCTTCTTGGCGTCAACATCTGTAAAAACGTAGCAACTGGGTATCAGATCGTAAGCACGCATCCAAGAGAAAGCTACGGAAATTGTGGACATAGCGCCGAAAAAAAATACAACACGGTGAAACGCCAAGCGGACAAAGCTCGTTTTGTGAATGGAGAACATGTTTTCACTCAATGAGTGGAACCTTTGACCTGCTGGTGGCATTAGAGGAAAGGTCAGGGGTTCATTAGGATCCATCCTCTCGGGTACATGTCACGGTGATCCATCCACTGGCCGTCAACAGGAGCAGCACTGCTCCAGAGTAATGGACGGACTCACTGACCAACAAACACTGCCATCCTTGAAAAAATAAGACTGGAGTGTGGCTATTTTAAAGTGGCTCCAATAGTGTCTTCTTTGTGGAAATCAAACACCGACTGTTAACAGGACATGAGAGAGCGCTGCAGCACCTCTTCAAAGTCCAGTGAAGCATTCTGCTCAAGGAGCCGCTCGGGGGAAAAGGTGCAGCGTTTAGAGAGAGGACGCAGTAATGACAGCACCACCTGAATACTGCCTACCAGAAAAACCTAATCCCAGCCATATATCACATACACCGTGCGCCCACTATATGAAAAGCCCCAGTAAGCCCCAACATTACGGCCATACCCATAGATATCCCCGCAGCTTGTAGCAGCAGAATAAACCTGGGAAATACATCCATTATGAAGGGAGGTTATTCCGGCAGTGTGCGGCGATGATAAAACGGTGGACATGCTCGGCGCCCTGTTTATAAACTGTTTGTTAATCTAGCATTTGCCAGCAGAGGAATGAGATAACAATACGGTGTGGCTTACAGTCAGCGTGGCCGCCGTGGAAAGATCGAAGCGTGTCCTTGGAGTGACATTATTTATTGAAATAAATTCACTCAGGCTGAAATATGTATAGCGAATGCATTATGAACAGTGCTTCTGATGGAGCAGCGAGGGCTTTAACGCGCCGTAACAGTGTCTCTCTGTTCAACGGATGTCCCTTGTGTGACACGCTGAGAGAATAGAGAGGAGAGGGATTTACGCTTGATGCCCTTATTTGAACGTATAGACCATTTAGAGTCCTCCGAGCAGAGATTCTGATCTTAATTACTTCGTTAATTAGCCGTGATTCACGGGGAGGAGCCTTGCCCTATCCACGGTCCCGCCGCGTTGCTGAGGGGGGGCTCCTCAGAAGCCCCCGGATCCTCACTCCCATGTTTAGAGCAACAATCCTGCACTTGTGACACTGTCTCCCTTTGCTGAAGGTGAGCTTTTTTTCCATTTTTCCTCAAATGTCAGCAAACCCCATAGAGCTCCGGCTCTCTAATTTCTACCGCCGGAGGAGAGCGGAGAGAATCAGGCTTCTTAATCCCCCCCCCCCCCCCCCCAAATAGACTTATATCACACGGACGCATTTCACAGATTTACGTTTATCGTTTTACCGATGAAAAGAAGGACGACCGGTGCAACATCCTGCATGCTCCTGCTCGCTGCGGGATGAATACGGCTCCTTCGCTCTGGCTACCTCAACGTGGCGGATCGATCGGGCGTTTAGCTAATCACAAAGCAAAGGCACACATGTAAAAAAGGATCGTCATAAGCAGCGAGCATTGGGTGAACTCGTTGGACGAACAATGGCGCTTTTCATTTTGTTCGACCTGCTCACTCCAACAAGGCCTCGCGGGAAGTCGCCGCTCATCGAGGTGGATCGAGCTTTTTGCTCACCGACACCTTCGGCGGTTGGTCTCTCGAACGGGCGGCGCGGAGCTTGAGCACAAGTAGGTGTTTTGGCATGCGGGCTAGCTGGAGAGAACAGCAGGCTGACAGAAAGGAAAGGTAAGGTCCAGCTGAGGCAGCTGCTTGCTATTACTCCACCTCCCCCCCTACTCTGGCAGGAAATAAGCAATCATTTAGTACTGACAGGTACATGCTGAACCATTGCTATCTCTGCTCTCAAACCAACCAAATAATGGATTACAGCAGTTTAGTATTAACCTTAAGCCTCTCAAGTATCTTTGCCACGGTTCGTCAACTTTGTACCTTTTCGGAGAGTGAACGTATACTTTCCTGAGTAGGATCAGACATGAAGTAATACTGGTGTGGAGCGTACACGTGATTGGTTTTACTCTACAAGTGCAAAGATATAAGATTTGCAAACCATTTCTGTCTGTCTGTGTGCAGTCTAGTTGCCGCCGAGACAGAAAACACAGAAAAAAACCTCCCCTCAAACATGTGAGGTGCTTTTCTGCTTGTGAAAAGCAGTAATTTAGAGGTCTCTGGTGAGCTGTAGAGGGCTTAGCGTGTCCAACTGGATCTGGAGTGTAGCTGCAAACCGGCCTTAATGCACCGCCAGGTCAACTCTGCTGTGTGAAAATGTCAATACAAGGCCAGTTAGCATGGCTGCTTGAAGCGTTGGGCACATAGACAAGGTGGCAGGACGAGCTAAACACTACGAATATTTACTGACTGCCACTGCCCTTCGTGTTTGTACCACTCGAGCACCGTGTTCAGCCAGGACCACCAGACATTTATCTATACATAACTCTGAGTGCCATAAAACTACACCATGTCAGGGTGCAGCCATAAACAAAGACAAATGCTGCTGTATAAAACTGGAATGGTACAAGAAAGAAGCAGCAATGAAGGCACATTGGAAGACGGGCTGGCACAATTTAGGGGTAACATAATGTTCATGTGTTTGCTAGGTGTTGCACAGTATACCGATACTAGAAAAGGTATCATACCCTGCTGTTTAAAAATGGTACGATATCCCATTTTAGCTAGCGCTAACCTCAAGGATGGAGTCAACTAATTAAGTAGAAAAGGTAACGCCAGCGATGCCATATGGAGTTCGATCATTCGATCATACATCCTATGTTTTCAATCCTTGGAATGGTGAAAACAAAACAGAACTACTATCTGTAGCAGTAATAACTTGCAGTGGCAGCTACACATGTCATACCCTGCTTTATAGTGGAGATGACGGGTCACGTGAGCCTAATATTAGTAGACTCTCTCTTCCTACTTTACCTTTAAATAGCCTTACCCTTGGCCTATATGTTACTATTCGTTCCTAACATTAGTCTGGCGACTGAGACTAGTGTTGGAGCAGAACAGAAACACCCACGCACAGACGAGTAAACACGCAGTCAGCTCCGTTGTTCTGTCTGTGACAGCCCTGTAAGCCCGAGGGCTCCGGAGCTGCTTCTCCCTCTACAAACAGCTCCCCCCCCCAGATGTCTCATTACAGTAAAACAAGCAGAGGGACGAGCATCGCACACGCCACTGGCCTCCAGAAAATGCCTGCTTCCCTTTCAATTAGAGAGGATTAGCCTAGCCTGATAGCCGCGCATCTAGCAGGACGCACATACGTCGGACCCTAAATAAATTACTGAGGAGCCGAGAGCTTGGCGGGAGCAGAGGGTGGAGTTATGGCTCCACTAGAGTGCACGACAGGCTTAATAGGAGGAGGATGCTGTAGCCTCTATAAAAGTTGACACCCTATGAAAAGGGCACGGGCGGAGAGACGCAGGTATACGCCTTCACTGACTCTCGTAAATTAGACCTATAGGATCCCACGCAGATTTAGCAGCTTTGCGCCGCGTGCATTAATCAAGCAACAAAGCCAAGTCAGTGGAATTTCTGCAGTGTCATGCCACCTGTACGGAGCCCCATCCCGTCCCAGTGACACGTGCCGTATAGGGAGCCAGGCCGACCACAACGGGATAGCACCACAGCCTGCATCACTCACTTTTATGGGAATGGGGCGGCGTGGGGGGTTTAACAAGAGGTTTTACTCGTCAAGGGGAACCGGCATTACATAACCATAAAACGATGAGGGCCCACAAATCACCGGACTGGTGACGCATGGTACACGGAAGGGGCCGGGCTTGTTGTTGTAGTAGTGCAGCTCACGGCCTCGCCGGTAAACACTCTCGGGTTGTGGGTGTAACCCATTTGTCCTGCAGTAGAGGTGTTTCCTTCACCCCGCGTGAAATTGAAAACACAGCTCTAAAACTGCAGCTAACCTCGCTCCTCTGCATCATTTTCCAGGGAGGCCGTGCCATAGCTGGAGCGGCTCCACTGACCAGGGGCGTCTGTGGTCGAGCTGTGGTCCGGGGAGGCAGGCAGGCTCCGCTACGCCTGACATGGAGCACCGTCGAGGGGGGAACGACTGACTAATGGTAGGGTAACATGATCCCGGGCCGGAGGGAGAGAGAGGGTGCAACCCTGACGCCAAAATCATAGCTGTGGGATGGAGAGAGAGAGAGAGAGAGAGAGAGAGAGAGAGAGAGAGAGAGAGAGAGAGAGAGAGAGAGAGAGAGAGAGAGAGACAGAGAGACAGAGAGAGAGAGAGAGAGAGAGAGACAGAGAGACAGAGAGAGAGAGAGAGAGAGAGAGAGAGAGAGAGAGAGAGAGAGAGAGAGAGAGATGCACAAATGTGTTTGGAAGAAAGCTACGTGAAAGCGTGTGAGACTACACGGTATATTTGGGTTGAAAGTGAACACCTCTCTGCTGCCTGTCACGCACGTGCTGCGCCCACCGCTGCCGTGGGAGGGAGCGCAGAGGAGCGGCGTGGAGCGCAGAGGAGCGGCGTGGAGCGGCGTGGAGCGGGCTCAGGTTTCTAATTCGCAGCGCTGTCTCAGACACGCGTCGGCCCAAAACCACTTGGATTTTCCCTAATGTCTGAAGCTAATTGAGAAAATTTAGGCTGGTAGTCATAAATAAACGCACACCTCTACGTACAGGCCCAAACCTTTAAACCAGGAATTAACCTGTCCCTGCAGCAACAGAGAATCCCTTCATTACAGTTCATATGCACCACTTAATAACACCATTACTGACATGATCAGGGTCTTAATTTGGGTCTAGCTGATCTTAAGGTGACACTCCCTGTGAACAATAGTCAGATGCCGATATGTTGCTTTTTATATCCCTAAAAGGATTCTTTGATTGTCTAAATTGCTGGCGTTTAATTTTCTGTCGATCCACTGATCGATTCTTCCATTAATAAGTAGAGTAATAACATTATTAAAGGCATAATATTTTCACTTATTTATACTCATACTTTACTGGAAGAGATTATTTTTATAACACAAAGTGAAAGTCCCCGTCGAGAAAAATAGAGCTTTGAAGAAGTTCCCTGCTACAAAAACACAACAATCCCAAAGTATCACTACGTAGACGTTAAAATAACACAAATAGGAAATGATGACAAGAGAGAAACACTTGATTGCGTAACTCTTACAGCAGGGCTGAACACGACTTCCCTTTTTAAAAGCCTTTATTCACTTCAGCACACAAGGTGTTCGGAACTGCCGGCTCCTCACTTTCGGGCAGCTTGGGGGTTAAGGGCCTTGCTCAAGGGCACCTCGCCAGGGGCTGCTCTCTCACTTCCCGAACCAGATTTAGAAAAGCCGTCCTACACTTTTAAAAAACGGTCCGACTTAACTTTTACTTTAATTCAATTCAAATTTATTTTGTATAGCCCAAAATCACAAATTACAAATTTGCCTCAGAGGGCTTTACAATATGTACACATGACATCCTCTTGTCCCGGAACCCTCACAGTTAGTGGAAACGTATGATGTAGTCACATAGTGAAGTGACAAGCAGCCAGTTGCAACGAGCGTACAGGCCGATGCTCAGGTCTACTCATTACGCAACCACATTTTGAGCCACGCACGCCACGGACAAAATGGTTTGCAAAAAGTAGAACGTAGCGCCAGGACAATGCTAATGCTCGGAGCAGCGGCCTAATATAATAACATGCCTCCCGCCGCCTGCAGCCTCCAAATCCAGTAAAACGTCAAGTCATTAGGCTTCACGTGTCATTTTCATTCACTTTCCTTGGGAGCAAGACTCTGGCAAGACCAACAATTTAGCAGAGAGAGCTGTTCACCAGACTATTACTGAACCACATCCTCCCATTTTTCCATAACACAATATGCTCTCCATTCATTATTCAGACAGGAGATGCACTTTCCTTGTTCTTCTGCTCTCCGCTCATGACATCTTCGGGCGGCACTTAACAGACGGGGATGAATATCGGCTGCTTAGAATTCAGGTGTAACTCAAAGAAAAAAGAGACCACTTCAAGGCTTTCGATCAATTAGACTTAAACAAGCTGATGGACTTTCTAATTCTGTGGCAGAACTTAAGGATTCTGCGCTGAATTTGCCCTCATGTTCATGTTTTTTTTACCAATACCCACAATGTGGAGATGACATAATTGGAAAAAGTAGGCCAAGCCTGCGAGCTAAATTTAAACTCAATCAGTGTCCGACCAATGTTCGGCCGTATTATCACACCCCTCGTGCAAAATTTGAGATATTTGGAAACTTTGAAGTGAAGCCCAATGCTTCACTTCAAAGTCTGGAATGAGTTGGCGCCAGAGTTAAAAAAATAAATTAAAAAAGTCTGTGTGTTACGGTAACACCATCCTGGTTATGACTGAACGGAAATGTTAAGACAAGCATCTAAGTTTCCTCTGCCCGACTTCCAACCTCCTCGTCCAGCCACATGTGAAACCACGCCGGAGCTGCTCGCCGGGCCAAAGCAAACGCTCACGGGGCTCACGGGGCATGCGCTTGGCGCCGGATGCCAGCCCCTCAAACTCACAGTGTGGTGATGAACGACATCACGCCGCGCGATTCTTACACTCGTAATGGTCGCATGCTTAACGACGACGCTTAAAGTCCCACAGTGAGCTGTGAGATAGAGGAGGCCGTCGCAGTCAAAATCTGCTCTGTGTGTGTGTGTGTGTGTGTGTGTGTGTGTGTGTAGGAAGGGAGGATGCTCCTCATGCTGAATCATCTATAAAGAGCTGAGTCTGCAAAAAAATCTTAAATAAAAAAATAAAAAAGTGTGTGTAGGCTAACCCGGTTTTCTGCTCTGAGAAGAACAGCGAATGGAACCGCAGCCAGAATGAAAGCTGATTTCTGCGTATGATGAGCTTCTAAACTGGCGAGGTCACGCGCTCTGGAACATGCCTTACATGAACTGTACGGTGTGTTTATTCTGCTAAACTGAAGCGACCTGCACTCGCACAACGTGACACACTCACAAGGCAAACGGAGAGCAGCCACTTAAAGCAGAGTCGGGCCTTTTATCAAAGGGTCGGTTCACCCAAAGAAAGAAAGAAAAATACATATTTTGACACTTAGCTCCAGTGGCGTATATAGTCATGAACGCATGTTTGGTTTCATTTTGAAATATTCCCCTCTGAGGTTACCTCAGAATACAGCGACAAACAACCATCACAACATTCCAGAGCAACAGCTGACGTCTTCCAGTGTCTTGTCCAACAAACAGCGCAAAAGCCACAAATATTGCATTTACCATAATGTTAGACCAAGAAAGAAATGCAAAGTTACACATTTGAGAACCTGAAATTGTGGTATTCATTGATTATCAAAACAATTGCCGGTTCATTTTCTTTCTTTCAGCTCTAGTTTTCCTCGGGACTAATTGTGTGGTAGGGAGCAGCAGTGAGAACTGTTGACAGCACGAGTCCAGTCTCACTTCATAGTGCACCTGGACATTATTTGTGGAGGACATTTGGCTGTTAAATACAAGGGGGAAGAAAGTAATGTGAGCAGTGCAAACTAATTAACATTCACATCCATTTTACTGGCGTAGTGGCAGAAATCTCAATGACAGATATCAAATCAATTAAGAAAACGAGTGAACTGGCCCTTTAAGCTATTTTATTTTGGAGAAGTTTACAAGGTGATTTTGAGAGCCAACCAATCACGACACACAGAAAGCAGGATTCCCCACAGATGACGACAACCGCAGTCAAACTGGAGCGCGTGGGGAGAGAACGAGCGAGCCGTGGAGTATTTGTTAACTAAGATAATCAAGAGCCGGCATGGAGTAGGTGTCGGCTGTGCCGTGGGAGTTTCTGTTATGAGTGTGAAAGTTTTACCGAATGCGAAAAAGAGCGTTTGCCGATTTGTGTGGTGTGACCTGCTTTCCATCATCAGCAAAAAATATTGCTGAGACAGCAGTGTTTTTCTACCAAAAAGAAATGTGCGACAGTGAATGTGATTTTCTCTCTAGGTCGTAACGTTGGCTTACCGTGAGTCAGACCTTTGTCAGAGTCTGACCGAATTACGTCAGGTTGACACCAGACCCCTAGAGCCCCTAGGGCTCAGAATCCTCTCTCTCTTTAATGTTTGTACTGGGGAACCCCCCACTTCTGAATTTGTGATAGCTGAACAAAGTGAAACCATAGTTTAAGAAACTGTTTTCAGTCGACTTTTCCTGCATTAACTTGCTGACCTTTCATGGGACAAAGACTGGCCCTCAGCAGAGCGTGATAATAAAAATAATTGTTGCATCTGGAAAGGAAAACCAAGAACACTCTCTGGAACATACCGCACGCCACGGTGAGAGAGAGATTGGACGGACTGGAGGGGAATTTTCTCCTTCTTCCACGATGCGTCTTCAGTTCACCACAGAGGATCGCATTCCTCATTCCTCATTTTTAACTTCTTAGAAGGTGTTTAATCTAAAAGCTCGACCCGGTTTGAACACCTCGGGGTGGGACCGTGAATTGTCACACGGCCTGTTCGCTGACACTAGATCAGCACCATATGAAATCATGCTCTCAGTGCTCTCAGGGTGGCTCGTGTGGAGCAACAAGCTACAAAAGCAACATTGCAGGAGAGCTGTCCCGAAGCTACCCGCTGACCTTTGACCTCCCGGCAGAGAAGCGCCAGCAATATGCTGAGCAACAGTGTAAACCAGTACAGCCAGTTCCAGCTGATGAGGAGTGGTGTTAGTAGGGTCAGGACCTGCACTGCAACACACTGGTGCATCACTAATGATACAGTAACTGTATCAAAAGTGTAAACATATGCACCTCCTATGTGTTTTGCCTACAGCTGCAGTCTATGATGCAGATCTGAATGTCACACATCATTTGCAATAATTTACAAAAACACATACAGTGCCCCATACTATATCAATACTTTAAAACTGACTAAGCCACGATCAGAGAACACGACACCAAGCACAGTCATTAAAGTGATGAGGGCCCTTTAGTGGTGGGTGATACGAGTACAAATCTTCTATCGCAGTATATTGTAATGTATGGCATAATCTAGGACATATTCGGAAAACTTGAAAGATCAAGGTATTTCATCACAATGATGCAAACAAAAAAAAACTACTGGCAACATCACAGTATGTCATCAAATTGCACAAACATTGGGCCCCATCTGCATACATTTAATAAAAAAACCTGCAATAAGATAATAACTGGGTTTCACCTTCTGTTTTCTTAGGACATTCCGGCTCTAGGTGGGCAACAGGTGTTTGTGATTATATCCACAGCAACCAAATAGTTGTAAATAACCCTAATGTTGATAATAACTAAGTTTATGGTAAATATAGATGACCTCTCTCCAAATGCACAACGCCTTTTAAAAGAAAAGAGCACAACAGCGTCTATATAACGTACAGGTGCACATACTGCTGACATGCAGGACGAGAGTTGGGGGACAGAAGTGAGGTTGTTTCGCACAGCACGATAACAGTCAGTGCAACGTCTGTTTTCTGCGCATCTTCTCACATGTCGCTGATGTCTGTGTGCAGATATCACTGCGGGGAGCCCAAGTCTGATGACGTATTAATGCAATGAGAGCACAGCTGCAGGGTTAGCCGCAGGCCTGCTCTGCGTTAGCTACACACACACAAACACACGCACACACACGGCCATACGTTTGTGTCCCAGCTGTTCGTTGCGCGTGCACTTGCACGCAACCCTACCACTCTGCGTGGACTGCTATACGAGTCTGCAGCTGGTATTCGTCCTGTAAATGCAGAGCTAAAGCTAAAGCTCCTAGCTGCTGCATGTAAATGCTACCGTGATAACATTGCAAACGAGCGCCGTTCGGCTTCGTTTTCTCTCTCTTTACAGCGGCGGGCTGGGTGTTAAATGCTGGATTAACTTTAAACACGGCTCACCTGGATCCCCAGTTATGTGGAGGAAGCGCCTTCAAGCTACGACGCGCTCATTTTGTCGTAAATACCTGGTAATACCGTCGATCCTCATAAATGTTTCTCTCCAGCCATTTTTGAGCCAAACCGTCAACTTGATCCGGCGGGTGGAACACATATGACCGAGTTATTAAGATATGGCAATTTCTCATTTTAATGTGTCCCAAAATAATTAAATGGACTCAAACAGCCGTTAAATTGTGCTTCAGTAAGCTATGTGTGGTTCAGGCGGGTGGTGAAGCAACATTCCGTGGTCCCTATTTCCCAGTGCAACCCCGTGTAGGCAAGAATGGTACGGCTCGTAGTATCCCGGGGACCGACTTTGCTCTGCTCGGTCAATGCTGCCAATGAGCGGCTTCGTAGTAACCTGTAGCTGCAGCACGGTGCTGTCACTGACGGTCACTGACGGACAGCTGAGAGGACGTCACGTCAAAGCGGTCATAGATGGCTGTTTGAACACGTTATAACAACACTGCGGGCACACACACATAAACATAAGCCTACTTAATTACGTGACGCCAGAATAACACAAACAATACGCGGTGGAAGAAGTATTCGGTTCTTTTTTTTTACAGTCAAAGTATCAATACTGCATCTTAAAAATACGTCGCTAGTGGCAAATGTCCTGCGTTTGAATTTAAATTCTCACCTGCGACTTTACTAATTATTTTAATGTCTATGACAAGTCCCTCAACTTCATGTAAATACATTAGAGTGCTGCAGGAATGACGTATTTTGGGTAGGCCGAACCCGGAAGTAAACGTTGCACTAGTTCCCTCGATAAAAAGCCAATGGGATGTTTCCATCGGATTTTGAATTATTGCACAAAATAATCTCTGTGGCAAACACAAGTCTATGACACTTACACGATAATCACCACTTTTCTGATTGTTTTAAGTAGAAAAGTAGAAGTATAAAGCTAACATTAAGACAGAAACATGACACCACTGTATACACAGTGAGGCTGTAAAGGCGATAGTGTTCGGCGTGATGACGTTTTGTAGTGCCATTTAGACACTTTTTTAATACACGTAGAAGCTTCCAAATTCACGAGAGGGGATTTACTGAAGCATTTTATGTTGTCGATCAAAACGTTCAAACCTCTTAAGCTTGTGTTAACCACAGACCCTATTTCTTGCATCTAACAAAAACCCCGTTAGAAAAACCCACTGACTTCCAGACGAGGGAAAGTTATGTGAAAACACTGACTCATTTCCGTGTTTCAGGACTCTATACTAAATCACTGGAGTACCCCCTTTAAGAAAGTAAACTACAAAACATGAAGTAAAAAGTACCCTTTAAGCAGGATAAATGGCCTCTGTCAGTGTTATGCCATTATATACTGATTACTGTATTTGTTATTAGAGATGCATCAGTTGCTTTTAATTGTCGGTGCTGTTCGAGATGGAGCTCACTTTAAGCAGGGATGCGCCGATCGATCTGTTCCTCTCCTGATGCTGATTCCAATATCAAGCACAGATTAGATATCAATCCCTCTTCCTCACATATTCAAAATCGGCGTATATAAATGACTGACGTGATGTTTGTGTAGGACTGATGTGGTCCTGAAAACTGAGTTGGTGAACCACAAGAGTGAATAGAGGAAACACTGAATGTTACAATGACATGCAACTGTAAACTGATTATGTCACAGATAAATTCCCCAGCTCCTTAATAAGGTCAATATGTTTAAACACCAATCCAGTGTATCTGCTCTGTGCATCCAAGTAGTATATTTACTGGTGGGTAATGTGGTTCCCTGTATCATGGTCTAGGCTGGATTACCAAGCAGATAAAAAGGGCAACTGCCTAAAGGCCACCGACCACAAAAAGCCCCTCTCAATTTATTATAATAATTACATTTGTTGCATATTTCTTTGGGAATCTGAACCATTAGAATACAACATAAACTCAGGCAATGTTGGATTTATTACTGAGACATAGATGATCCTTCTTGTCCCAGGAGGGAAAGTTACACACAAGACATGTGTTGGATATGGTCATATATACACATACTGTACATCCAAGCCCCTACATGAATCTCCACATATACTTACATACACAGGTCCACACATATATACACAAACATCTACATATTCAACAGGTATTATATTTACTGCCGCTGTGGCAGAAGGGACAAAACTCCAGTATGTTAGTATAAATACAGTCAGGTATACTGTATATACACACATAGTATGTTAGTATAAATACAGTGAGGTATACTGTATATGCACATATAGTATGTTAGTATAAATACAGTGAGGTATACTGTATATACACACATAGTATGTTAGTATAAATACAGTGAGGTATACTGTATATGCACACATAGTATGTTAGTATAAATACAGTGAGGTATACTGTATATGCACACATAGTATGTTAGTATAAATACAGTGAGGTATACTGTATATGCACATATAGTATGTTAGTATAAATACAGTGAGGTATACTGTATATGCACATATAGTATGTTAGTATAAATACAGTGAGGTATACTGTATATGCACACATAGTATGTTAGTATAAATACAGTCAGGTATACTGTATATGCACATATAGTATGTTAGTATAAATACAGTGAGGTATACTGTATATGCACATATAGTATGTTAGTATAAATACAGTGAGGTATACTGTATATGCACATATAGTATGTTAGTATAAATACAGTGAGGTATACTGTATATGCACACATAGTATGTTAGTATAAATACAGTGAGGTATACTGTATATGCACATATAGTATGTTAGTATAAATACAGTGAGGTATACTGTATATGCACATATAGTATGTTAGTATAAATACAGTGAGGTATACTGTATATGCACACATAGTATGTTAGTATAAATACAGTGAGGTATACTGTATATGCACATATAGTATGTTAGTATAAATACAGTGGGGTATACTGTATATGCACACATAGTATGTTAGTATAAATACAGTCAGGTATACTGTATATGCACACATAGTATGTTAGTATAAATACAGTGAGGTATACTGTATATGCACACATAGTATGTTAGTATAAATACAGTGGGTATACTGTATATGCACACATAGTATGTTAGTATAAATACAGTGAGGTATACTGTATATGCACATATAGTATGTTAGTATAAATACAGTGAGGTATACTGTATATGCACACATAGTATGTTAGTATAAATACAGTGAGGTATACTGTATATGCACACATAGTATGTTAGTATAAATACAGTGAGGTATACTGTATATGCACACATAGTATGTTAGTATAAATACAGTGAGGTATACTGTATATGCACATATAGTATGTTAGTATAAATACAGTGGGTATACTGTATATGCACACATAGTATGTTAGTATAAATACAGTGAGGTATACTGTATATGCACACATAGTATGTTAGTATAAATACAGTGAGGTATACTGTATATGCACACATAGTATGTTAGTATAAATACAGTGGGTATACTGTATATGCACACATAGTATGTTAGTATAAATACAGTGGGGTATACTGTATATGCACACATAGTATGTTAGTATAAATACAGTGGGTATACTGTATATGCACACATAGTATGTTAGTATAAATACAGTGAGGTATACTTTATATGCACATATAGTATGTTAGTATAAATACAGTCAGGTATACTGTATATGCACACATAGTATGTTAGTATAAATACAGTGGGTATACTGTATATGCACATATAGTATGTTAGTATAAATACAGTGGGTATACTGTATATGCACATATAGTATGTTAGTATAAATACAGTGGGTATACTGTATATGCACACATAGTATGTTAGTATAAATACAGTGGGGTATACTGTATATGCACACATAGTATGTTAGTATAAATACAGTGAGGTATACTGTATATGCACATATAGTATGTTAGTATAAATACAGTGGGTATACTGTATATGCACACATAGTATGTTAGTATAAATACAGTGAGGTATACTGTATATGCACACATAGTATGTTAGTATAAATACAGTGAGGTATACTGTATATGCACACATAGTATGTTAGTATAAATACAGTGAGGTATACTGTATATGCACACATAGTATGTTAGTATAAATACAGTGGGTATACTGTATATGCACACATAGTATGTTAGTATAAATACAGTGAGGTATACTGTATATGCACATATAGTATGTTAGTATAAATACAGTGAGGTATACTGTATATGCACACATAGTATGTTAGTATAAATACAGTGAGGTATACTGTATATGCACACATAGTATGTTAGTATAAATACAGTGAGGTATACTGTATATGCACACATAGTATGTTAGTATAAATACAGTGGGTATACTGTATATGCACACATAGTATGTTAGTATAAATACAGTGGGTATACTGTATATGCACACATAGTATGTTAGTATAAATACAGTGGGTATACTGTATATGCACACATAGTATGTTAGTATAAATACAGTGAGGTATACTGTATATGCACACATAGTATGTTAGTATAAATACAGTGAGGTATACTGTATATGCACACATAGTATGTTAGTATAAATACAGTGGGTATACTGTATATGCACATATAGTATGTTAGTATAAATACAGTGAGGTATACTGTATATGCACACATAGTATGTTAGTATAAATACAGTGAGGTATACTGTATATGCACACATAGTATGTTAGTATAAATACAGTGAGGTATACTGTATATGCACATATAGTATGTTAGTATAAATACAGTGGGTATACTGTATATGCACATATAGTATGTTAGTATAAATACAGTGAGGTATACTGTATATGCACATATAGTATGTTAGTATAAATACAGTGAGGTATACTGTATATGCACATATAGTATGTTAGTATAAATACAGTGAGGTATACTGTATATGCACACATAGTATGTTAGTATAAATACAGTGAGGTATACTGTATATGCACATATAGTATGTTAGTATAAATACAGTGGGGTATACTGTATATGCACACATAGTATGTTAGTATAAATACAGTGAGGTATACTGTATATGCACACATAGTATGTTAGTATAAATACAGTGAGGTATACTGTATATGCACACATAGTATGTTAGTATAAATACAGTGAGGTATACTGTATATGCACACATAGTATGTTAGTATAAATACAGTGAGGTATACTGTATATGCACACATAGTATGTTAGTATAAATACAGTGGGTATACTGTATATGCACACATAGTATGTTAGTATAAATACAGTGAGGTATACTGTATATGCACATATAGTATGTTAGTATAAATACAGTGAGGTATACTGTATATGCACACATAGTATGTTAGTATAAATACAGTGAGGTATACTGTATATGCACACATAGTATGTTAGTATAAATACAGTGAGGTATACTGTATATGCACACATAGTATGTTAGTATAAATACAGTGAGGTATACTGTATATGCACATATAGTATGTTAGTATAAATACAGTGGGTATACTGTATATGCACACATAGTATGTTAGTATAAATACAGTGAGGTATACTGTATATGCACACATAGTATGTTAGTATAAATACAGTGAGGTATACTGTATATGCACACATAGTATGTTAGTATAAATACAGTGGGTATACTGTATATGCACACATAGTATGTTAGTATAAATACAGTGGGGTATACTGTATATGCACACATAGTATGTTAGTATAAATACAGTGGGTATACTGTATATGCACACATAGTATGTTAGTATAAATACAGTGAGGTATACTTTATATGCACATATAGTATGTTAGTATAAATACAGTCAGGTATACTGTATATGCACACATAGTATGTTAGTATAAATACAGTGGGTATACTGTATATGCACATATAGTATGTTAGTATAAATACAGTGGGTATACTGTATATGCACATATAGTATGTTAGTATAAATACAGTGGGTATACTGTATATGCACACATAGTATGTTAGTATAAATACAGTGGGGTATACTGTATATGCACACATAGTATGTTAGTATAAATACAGTGAGGTATACTGTATATGCACATATAGTATGTTAGTATAAATACAGTGGGTATACTGTATATGCACACATAGTATGTTAGTATAAATACAGTGAGGTATACTGTATATGCACACATAGTATGTTAGTATAAATACAGTGAGGTATACTGTATATGCACACATAGTATGTTAGTATAAATACAGTGAGGTATACTGTATATGCACACATAGTATGTTAGTATAAATACAGTGGGTATACTGTATATGCACACATAGTATGTTAGTATAAATACAGTGAGGTATACTGTATATGCACATATAGTATGTTAGTATAAATACAGTGAGGTATACTGTATATGCACACATAGTATGTTAGTATAAATACAGTGAGGTATACTGTATATGCACACATAGTATGTTAGTATAAATACAGTGAGGTATACTGTATATGCACACATAGTATGTTAGTATAAATACAGTGGGTATACTGTATATGCACACATAGTATGTTAGTATAAATACAGTGGGTATACTGTATATGCACACATAGTATGTTAGTATAAATACAGTGGGTATACTGTATATGCACACATAGTATGTTAGTATAAATACAGTGAGGTATACTGTATATGCACACATAGTATGTTAGTATAAATACAGTGAGGTATACTGTATATGCACACATAGTATGTTAGTATAAATACAGTGGGTATACTGTATATGCACATATAGTATGTTAGTATAAATACAGTGAGGTATACTGTATATGCACACATAGTATGTTAGTATAAATACAGTGAGGTATACTGTATATGCACACATAGTATGTTAGTATAAATACAGTGAGGTATACTGTATATGCACATATAGTATGTTAGTATAAATACAGTGGGTATACTGTATATGCACACATAGTATGTTAGTATAAATACAGTGGGTATACTGTATATGCACACATAGTATGTTAGTATAAATACAGTGAGGTATACTGTATATGCACACATAGTATGTTAGTATAAATACAGTGAGGTATACTGTATATGCACATATAGTATGTTAGTATAAATACAGTGGGTATACTGTATATGCACACATAGTATGTTAGTATAAATACAGTGAGGTATACTGTATATGCACATATAGTATGTTAGTATAAATACAGTGAGGTATACTGTATATGCACATATAGTATGTTAGTATAAATACAGTCAGGTATACTGTATATGCACACATAGTATGTTAGTATAAATACAGTGAGGTATACTGTATATGCACACATAGTATGTTAGTATAAATACAGTGAGGTATACTGTATATGCACACATAGTATGTTAGTATAAATACAGTCAGGTATACTGTATATGCACATATAGTATGTTAGTATAAATACAGTGAGGTATACTGTATATGCACACATAGTATGTTAGTATAAATACAGTGAGGTATACTGTATATGCACACATAGTATGTTAGTATAAATACAGTGGGTATACTGTATATGCACATATAGTATGTTAGTATAAATACAGTGAGGTATACTGTATATGCACAGATAGTATGTTAGTATAAATACAGTGAGGTATACTGTATATGCACACATAGTATGTTAGTATAAATACAGTGAGGTATACTGTATATGCACACATAGTATGTTAGTATAAATACAGTGGGGTATACTGTATATGCACACATAGTATGTTAGTATAAATACAGTCAGGTATACTGTATATGCACACATAGTATGTTAGTATAAATACAGTGAGGTATACTGTATATGCACATATAGTATGTTAGTATAAATACAGTCAGGTATACTGTATATGCACACATAGTATGTTAGTATAAATACAGTGAGGTATACTGTATATGCACATATAGTATGTTAGTATAAATACAGTGAGGTATACTGTATATGCACACATAGTATGTTAGTATAAATACAGTGAGGTATACTGTATATGCACATATAGTATGTTAGTATAAATACAGTCAGGTATACTGTATATGCACACATAGTATGTTAGTATAAATACAGTGAGGTATACTGTATATGCACATATAGTATGTTAGTATAAATACAGTGAGGTATACTGTATATGCACATATAGTATGTTAGTATAAATACAGTGAGGTATACTGTATATGCACACATAGTATGTTAGTATAAATACAGTGAGGTATACTGTATATGCACATATAGTATGTTAGTATAAATACAGTGAGGTATACTGTATATGCACACATAGTATGTTAGTATAAATACAGTCAGGTATACTGTATATGCACATATAGTATGTTAGTATAAATACAGTGAGGTATACTGTATATGCACACATAGTATGTTAGTATAAATACAGTGAGGTATACTGTATATGCACATATAGTATGTTAGTATAAATACAGTGGGTATACTGTATATGCACATATAGTATGTTAGTATAAACACAGTGAGGTATACTGTATATGCACATATAGTATGTTAGTATAAATACAGTGAGGTATACTGTATATGCACACATAGTATGTTAGTATAAATACAGTGAGGTATACTGTATATGCACACATAGTATGTTAGTATAAATACAGTGAGGTATACTGTATATGCACACATAGTATGTTAGTATAAATACAGTGGGTATACTGTATATGCACACATAGTATGTTAGTATAAATACAGTGAGGTATACTGTATATGCACATATAGTATGTTAGTATAAATACAGTCAGGTATACTGTATATTCACACATAGTATGTTAGTATAAATACAGTGAGGTATACTGTATATGCACATATAGTATGTTAGTATAAATACAGTGAGGTATACTGTATATGCACATATAGTATGTTAGTATAAATACAGTGAGGTATACTGTATATGCACACATAGTATGTTAGTATAAATACAGTGAGGTATACTGTATATGCACATATAGTATGTTAGTATAAATACAGTGAGGTATACTGTATATGCACACATAGTATGTTAGTATAAATACAGTGAGGTATACTGTATATGCACATATAGTATGTTAGTATAAATACAGTCAGGTATACTGTATATGCACACATAGTATGTTAGTATAAATACAGTGAGGTATACTGTATATGCACACATAGTATGTTAGTATAAATACAGTGGGTATACTGTATATGCACATATAGTATGTTAGTATAAATACAGTGAGGTATACTGTATATGCACACATAGTATGTTAGTATAAATACAGTGAGGTATACTGTATATGCACACATAGTATGTTAGTATAAATACAGTGAGGTATACTGTATATGCACACATAGTATGTTAGTATAAATACAGTGAGGTATACTGTATATGCACATATAGTATGTTAGTATAAAAAAGTCAGGTATACTGTATATGCACATATAGTATGTTAGTATAAATACAGTGAGGTATACTGTATATGCACATATAGTATGTTAGTATAAATACAGTCAGGTATACTGTATATGCACACATAGTATGTTAGTATAAATACAGTGGGTATACTGTATATGCACATATAGTATGTTAGTATAAATACAGTGAGGTATACTGTATATGCACATATAGTATGTTAGTATAAATACAGTCAGGTATACTGTATATGCACACATAGTATGTTAGTATAAATACAGTGAGGTATACTGTATATGCACACATAGTATGTTAGTATAAATACAGTGGGTATACTGTATATGCACATATAGTATGTTAGTATAAATACAGTGAGGTATACTGTATATGCACATATAGTATGTTAGTATAAATACAGTGAGGTATACTGTATATGCACATATAGTATGTTAGTATAAATACAGTGAGGTATACTGTATATGCACACATAGTATGTTAGTATAAATACAGTGAGGTATACTGTATATGCACACATAGTATGTTA
Organism: Leptoclinus maculatus; assembly: GCA_032191485.1. NCBI lineage: Eukaryota > Metazoa > Chordata > Actinopteri > Perciformes > Stichaeidae > Leptoclinus > Leptoclinus maculatus. The sequence continues at coordinate 16,208,528 of JAVDOI010000013.1, forward strand.
GTATAAATACAGTGAGGTATACTGTATATGCACACATAGTATGTTAGTATAAATACAGTGGGGTATACTGTATATGCACACATAGTATGTTAGTATAAATACAGTGAGGTATACTGTATATGCACATATAGTATGTTAGTATAAATACAGTGAGGTATACTGTATATGCACACATAGTATGTTAGTATAAATACAGTGGGTATACTGTATATGCACACATAGTATGTTAGTATAAATACAGTGAGGTATACTGTATATGCACACATAGTATGTTAGTATAAATACAGTGAGGTATACTGTATATGCACACATAGTATGTTAGTATAAATACAGTGAGGTATACTGTATATGCACACATAGTATGTTAGTATAAATACAGTGAGGTATACTGTATATGCACACATAGTATGTTAGTATAAATACAGTGGGTATACTGTATATGCACACATAGTATGTTAGTATAAATACAGTGAGGTATACTGTATATGCACACATAGTATGTTAGTATAAATACAGTGAGGTATACTGTATATGCACATATAGTATGTTAGTATAAATACAGTGAGGTATACTGTATATGCACACATAGTATGTTAGTATAAATACAGTGAGGTATACTGTATATGCACACATAGTATGTTAGTATAAATACAGTGGGTATACTGTATATGCACACATAGTATGTTAGTATAAATACAGTGAGGTATACTGTATATGCACACATAGTATGTTAGTATAAATACAGTGGGTATACTGTATATGCACATATAGTATGTTAGTATAAATACAGTGAGGTATACTGTATATGCACACATAGTATGTTAGTATAAATACAGTGGGTATACTGTATATGCACACATAGTATGTTAGTATAAATACAGTGAGGTATACTGTATATGCACACATAGTATGTTAGTATAAATACAGTGAGGTATACTGTATATGCACATATAGTATGTTAGTATAAATACAGTGAGGTATACTGTATATGCACACATAGTATGTTAGTATAAATACAGTGAGGTATACTGTATATGCACACATAGTATGTTAGTATAAATACAGTGAGGTATACTGTATATGCACACATAGTATGTTAGTATAAATACAGTGGGTATACTGTATATGCACACATAGTATGTTAGTATAAATACAGTGAGGTATACTGTATATGCACACATAGTATGTTAGTATAAATACAGTGAGGTATACTGTATATGCACACATAGTATGTTAGTATAAATACAGTGGGTATACTGTATATGCACACATAGTATGTTAGTATAAATACAGTGAGGTATACTGTATATGCACATATAGTATGTTAGTATAAATACAGTGAGGTATACTGTATATGCACACATAGTATGTTAGTATAAATACAGTGGGTATACTGTATATGCACACATAGTATGTTAGTATAAATACAGTGAGGTATACTGTATATGCACACATAGTATGTTAGTATAAATACAGTGGGTATACTGTATATGCACACATAGTATGTTAGTATAAATACAGTGAGGTATACTGTATATGCACACATAGTATGTTAGTATGAATACAGTGGGGTATACTGTATATGCACACATAGTATGTTAGTATAAATACAGTGAGGTATACTGTATATGCACACATAGTATGTTAGTATAAATACAGTGGGTATACTGTATATGCACACATAGTATGTTAGTATAAATACAGTGAGGTATACTGTATATGCACACATAGTATGTTAGTATGAATACAGTGGGGTATACTGTATATGCACACATAGTATGTTAGTATAAATACAGTGAGGTATACTGTATATGCACACATAGTATGTTAGTATAAATACAGTGGGTATACTGTATATGCACACATAGTATGTTAGTATAAATACAGTGAGGTATACTGTATATGCACATATAGTATGTTAGTATAAATACAGTCAGGTATACTGTATATGCACACATAGTATGTTAGTATAAATACAGTGAGGTATACTGTATATGCACACATAGTATGTTAGTATAAATACAGTGAGGTATACTGTATATGCACACATAGTATGTTAGTATAAATACAGTGAGGTATACTGTATATGCACATATAGTATGTTAGTATAAATACAGTGAGGTATACTGTATATGCACATATAGTATGTTAGTATAAATACAGTGAGGTATACTGTATATGCACACATAGTATGTTAGTATAAATACAGTGAGGTATACTGTATATGCACACATAGTGATGAGAGTGTTGGTGATCATAAGGGGCCCTACAGCAGCATCACTTCTGTTGCTGTTGTAATTGCCAGTGTTCCCACTTATGTGTTATTCCTACTGCTAGAATAATATATATATATATATATATATATATATATATATATATATATATATTTATAATTACATTTAGAACTTTAGAACTTTTGTTTTTTGTTACAAGACGATATTAATTATTGCAAGACATTAAAGCAGGGGTAGGCAACTTTAGGCAGAACACTGTAGCTTGACCAATAGTAGTTTTTCGTGACAGTTGTGCCACCTGTTATTTACGGTAGCTTCATAGTCCCCCCCTCCCCCCCCCCCCCCCGAATGCAGAAGACCCGCCCTACTCTGCCTCTGATTGGCTATACTCGTTACCTCTTTTGCAGGATTTGTTACGTTTATTGCTGATGAACGAGATGTGTGTTCATCAGAAGGCAGCTCTCAGAGAACATGTTTGTTTTGTACGTTTATGGATGGAATAAAATTACAGATCCGTTGGAGATTTCAATTTGGATATTGCATCCTAATTAATTAATTAAAAAATGGCACTTCATATCAAAAAGGCTGCATTATAAGGATCTGTTGTGACACAGATGCATAACGAGCACAAGCATTTAGACATGCATATGAATTGACAATCACACACACACATGCACACACACATAACACACACGCCCTTCTTACTGGTATTTCACACAGCGTTCTTGGTGCAATGAAGCATGGTGTTGTTAGTTTTGCAATTTGAGTCACCTGGGGCTACACATGTCCTGTTCTGTTAACCGCTGTCACAGGCCTCAGTGTATCGTCTGTGGCAGGTGGCGATGTTTGTTTGTGTGTGTGTGTGTGTGTGTGTGGAAGACAGACGGACAGAAAAAGATGTATTCAGTTTCATGCTGCGCAGGATTTTCTCCGTCTTTTTCTGTCTCTTTCGAGCAGCAGCAGTTGTCAGAAGCCTTGAGAACAAAGACGCACAATCAGGAACTGCAGTACAGGTGTTGTCACCGCTGCGTTTCTGAAAGGCCCCGTTTCATGCTGGTGGCGCTCGGCGAGTAATATCAACATTTCTCATCTCCCAAAACAGGATATGAAAGAGAGTTGCCTTTTTTTTCTGTTACCCTTGATCACTCACAAGCATTCGTGCCTTATGACTGTAACACTTGGTTAAATCCTCAGGAGTCACACTGAAACACATTGAACATTGAAAATGATACGCTATTCTTCTGTGTATTGAGCTATAGGAGCTTTCTTTTTTTAAACAACGTCTTAACTATAGAAAAAGAGTAGTTGTGGCATCCCTACTTTGTGATCAATACAAGGATCTTTAGCTCAGGGCCAAATAGAATTAAGAATTGCTTTAGGATAATGACAGTATCGACCAGCGCTCAGTAAAGCGTTTCAAGCTGTGGCAGGTTAATTCCCCATCTATGAAGGTGTTCAGGGAGCCGGTCTGAGTCAGGTTTTGACGGTCAAAGTAATTCTCTCCAGCGCGGTGGTGCTGCTGTTGCAGCACTATGCACAGCACCTACTTTCCCCTCCCGTGTACCACACAGCCATTTTAAAAGCTATAATTTACAAGCTATTCTCTCGGAAACTCAGACATATGAGAGCGTCGATGCCATCACAGAAATGGAGAAAAGCTGGCGCTCGTGTGGACCACACTAGTAAAAACTGAACTGCGGCAACGTTATGGAACAATTTATCCTCTCCATTGGCATGCGCCTGCATATCCGTAAACCCCAAAAGTCCTCCGGCGACTCACGGATGACATGTCGTGAATTACAGGTCAGTATGAGTTATGGTCAGATCAGGCTACAAAGCATTAAGGCCGACGCTGTAATATAACATAATAACACGATTACAGCGTCGCAAAAAAAGAAGAAGAAATGGTTAGGCAAACAATCTTAGGAAAGAATTAGCTCTTTTTTGCATGTTAAAACGGCCGCTTCCTCCAAGGACTCAAAAATACACAGAAAGAGTTCTGAGTTCTCCTCTTCTTCTGTAGCTGATCTATGTGAGTGAGCGCTCCTTGTTGCCTATTCCCTCTGTGAATAGAACTCATTTACCTTGCTCATTATGTGAGACGTTGAGGTGTTTTGATGTTTGGAGATGAAAATGCTTTGAGATGAAACATTCATTTTTTTCTAGTTGGCTTAATTATGTATGTGTCCACTGTCAAGTAGAGAGCTCACTGCTCCTGTGAGGGATGTTTCAAGCGTACCTTTTTGCCATTGGCACAGAATACATTACCTCCTTATTACAGGGATTGCCTGGCGTACACTCATATGCAACCTTATGGAAATATTAAATGAAGAGGCTGCACACCTCAGTGGACACACTGAATAAGCATGAGCGTCTCTTGTTCGTGACTCATAACGTGAAGGTTGGGCTGATTGTCGTGTTTTGCTCATTTAATGCGCCATCCGTCGTTTCAGCCACAACTCGACGAAGAATATACCTATACTCTTTCTTCTTTTATTTGAAATAAACTTATTCCAACAGTGATGTAATGAGTTAATGTGCTGGATTATGAGCAGATGGTAGAGGTGCCTTAGGTGTAATTTGTCTAACATCATGAAAGTCGTGTGTGTGTGTGTGTGTGTGTGTGTGTGTGTGTGTGTGTGTGTGTGTGTGTGTGTGTGTGTGTGTGTGTGTGTGTGTGTGTGTGTGTGTGCGTGTGTGTGTGCGTGCGCAGCTTTATGGTCATGTGAGAATCAACATGTCAAACTGGGGCTTTTCAAAGTGTCTGTCAAAGGAATAGGTCGACACTGGGATATACTCAGTGGCGGCTGGTGGAAAATGTTCTAGGTAGGGCTGTGCCACATCCAATCAATTTCAGCAAACATCCCAGAATGATTTAATGCAAACAAATTAAGGTATCAAACGCGCATTACTACTTTGCAGTTAAATATTTAACATTTATTCCAACACGAAAAAAAGCAGTAAATAACACTTTCACAAACACGTCAGGACATCTTATTTTAGTCACCCTCACAGGGAATTCAGTATAATATAATATATATAACATATAATAATATTCTGTATAATATAATAATATATATATATATCATATAATATTCTGTATAATATAATAATATATATATCATATAATATTCTGTATAATATAATAATATATATGTCATATAATAATATTCACTATAATATAAAACACACACACACACACACACACACACACACATATATATATATATATAATAATATATATATATATATATATAACTATATATCCATTTATCAGACAGGTGCTTCATGTCCCTCACTCCCTAACTGTCCATGCTGGTTCTGTCCCCGTTGTTTTAAAAAGATAAATAAGTTATTATCATGACGTCATCCAGCGAGTCAAACCTGTCTGGTGTACAGCTAGTAGAGAAGCTTCATGTACTGCTTCTCTTTCCTACTAGTCTGCTGTCTGATTGTGAGGTCAGGCTGATCTGGGATCAGCTCTTTCAGTAGTTTCTCCTCTCAGTTCTCCTCTCAAACGGGTCTTGGAGGAGTAGTGCTCGCGCTGGCGCTCTCCTGTAGAGACTTCTCCTGACGAGAACGCGCAGCTTGGGGCAGGAAAAAAACTGCCCCAAGCTGAATCTATTTGAGGACGCTGATTGGCTGAATTGTATGTCACTCATTTATATCTTTACTCAGCATTGGCTAAACTGCTTTATAGACCCGCCTCTTTGGGGCAGTTTTTCCAGCGCCCCAGCCAGCTGAGACGCGCACACACAGAGAGGAAGAGCAGACAGGCAGAGAGGACAAGCAGGAAAAGCATATATTTACCGCAGATATCATATTTTACACATATTACTGGGTGATTCCATGTTTCAAAAACACAAATATTGACAATTTGTATAGTTTATTTTTATTTTAAATTTTATTTTTATTTATATTTTTATTTTTATTTTTTGTAGCTCTAGGGGGGGCAGCGCCCTAGCGCCCTCTATGGACCAGCCGCCACTGGATATACTCAAATGATCGATACGACACTGTACAGTAAATATGAAGCTACAGCAGACAGACAGTTAGCTTAGCTCAGCATTAAGGGAACGTTGTAAGACAAAGATAGAACATCTTTATATATGCTCGTAGGTGATTGTTGGAGTCAGGACATCTTATAGAGGCAGAGGGAACAACTATGGATCAAACAAACAAACTGAAATGTGTTAACTAATGTGCCTCTATGCAATCTTTTCAACTGACTAGCTAGCAGGTTAGCTGTTTCCCCCATATTTCCAGTATTCATGCTAAGCTAAGCTAAGCATGAACTGACTCCAGCTCATACTCAGAGGACTAGTTTGACATGTTGAGAGATACAATTTGCTTTCTTGTCGAAAGTTACTGTCGATGTTAAATATGAAGGTACAGGCAGCAGCCAGTTAGCGTAGCTTAGCATAAAGACAAAAAAAGTGGTGAAACATCTAGCATGGCCCCGTCCAAAGGTAAAACCAAATGTGTATTCCAACACCTCTAATGCTCACTCATTAACACACACTGTGTTGTTTGTTTAATCTGTACATTAGGTGTAAATGAACAAGTCCCTGCTGGTTGTTTGACAGCATCATACTCCAGATATAGAGTCACAACTATAGAAATAGTCCAGCACGTAACCCCCCAAGTTAACGTCTCCTGGCTGTAGCTTCATATCTCTTAAAGAGAATAAGTGTATTCCCCAACATGTCAAACATGAGATTCATATCAATCTTCTCATACTAACAGTTACTCCTCTTGAACATGTGGGCAGAGACAAATTAAATAAGAGAGTCGGCTGAAATGTAAACTGAAGAAAGGTACTAATTAGGTTTAATATTTCCTTTCTCCTGGTTGGATAGTCTGCCTGTGTTCAGCATGTGCGTGTCCTAGTGTTTGTGTGTTTGTTGGGGTTTCCAACAGCCTGTGAGGCTCTTTGGACCTCTTCTCCTTTCTGAGCCATGAAGTCAAGGCCCTCTCGCTCTTTCCAAAGTTGTAAAACACGAAAATGAAACACTTGCCTATCTCACTTTCAGTTTTGTCCAGATGTCATATTGCATATGTGATGCTCTCCACATGTTGGTAATAGGGACTTTTGGTGGAGCGAATACTAAGAGGTGATCAGGGTAGAAAACTATTAAAATACACATGTAGGAGAAAATGCCCCCACCAATCTATTGTACCCAAAGTTCTCTCCTTCATGAACATCTTCATAAGCATCTGGATGAGCTGTTCTTTACATAATACTGTCCTTTTAAATATAGCCAGGAAAAGCTTCAGAGGAATTCAGTAATTGAACCACATCTTGGAATGCATCTCTGATCATTTCAACATGATCAGGAATCCCACTTGATGTCTGTAAACCTCTCCCCCCCCGATAACTGATGGCTGCTGAGTGAGTCTCCCCGTCCCCAACTCTTCATTGCAAAAACCCTCAACGAGGACTATCTCCGTACATGTTTATTTCCAAAGCCTTATTGGCTGTTGTGCTATTATTGCAGCCATTTCCTGTGCTGGAATTTCATTTTGGGGCTCCCTCCTCGCTCCTAAAACTTCCTAGCGGCCTGTCACCCTTTCAGCGCCTCTCGCTGGCTCTTGTAAAGGTGTGGGTGGCCATGGTTGGACCCTGAAGTGGCTGCACGGACGCTGAGCTGTGAAATTACATTAAGCCGCCAGCCTAAGGCCCATGGCAATCCTCCCTTAATGAAAACTGTTTCACGGCGCGGGCTGCTCGGAGCACCGGAGACAATCTGTTTGACAACCGGGGCTTAATATGGAGAGGTTGAGTAAAGGGACACCGTAGTAATTGGCTGGCATTTTGGATGTTCATTTATAGTGCTGCGCCGCTATTCGTGTACAGAGGAAGACAAAATAATTCTCTGATGTTGTGAGTGTGTGTGGGAAAAGAGTAGGTGTGCGGTATTCATATTCATCCAGTGAAAACAGCAGCGGCCTATCACAGAATGAAACATAAGCACATACACAAACATAAACCACCCACACACTGTCCACTCAGAGCCTCCCATTCTCCCCATAGAGCCACCCCGTCAACATGTGTTCCCTTGTACTGGACATTCAGGGGAATGTAACCTGTTAATGTGTATTTAAAGGTCACGTTATTCATCAATGAAACGTGTGCTTCATCGTATGTTTGTGAGCTGCCACGTGGATTTCTTTTGTTTTAAAGTGAAGCTCGTTGATTTTCTGCCTCCACTCCATTGCGATGGAGAAGAACATCGTTAGTTTGTGGTGCGCACCGTTTTGGACAAATACATTTAAAGCTGCACAAATATTTTTTGTTGTAATAACGGCTCAAGGGGTGGCTCGAAGTGACAAACCCACAGAGAATTATTGTCCATCTCTGCAGTGCTCCTCAGTTCTACCCGACGTTCTTGCTTCTTTTTACGGTCTATTACTGCTTCAGGGTCAGTCAGCGAAGAGGCTCTGATAAACCTTTACACTTGTGCACATCAACAGACAGACAGTGTTATCAATTAGCTGCTGAACACGGTGGAGCTTTACCAAATGAAGAAAAGAGTTGGAGGAGACCAAAAACAGAGCTAAAAGGAGAGCGTAGACTGTCTTCACATTCACCAGGTGGCCAAAAGAAATAGTTTACACGTTGTCCAATCTGGTCGGACGGTCTTCACTTGCTATGCGCCGGATGCAGGATCGGTATATTTTCATGTACAAGGCAATTCTAGACAGGTTACCCGTGTACCTATACTCCAAGTTTGTACGACAACTTTAGGTCCAACAATCGTCTTGGATGTAAGGTCGGACGGATTAAGAAGGAAAAGAGAGTCTATATCAAAATGCCCCTTGGTCAAGGAACGGTCTGCGGGATAGACTCTAGAGTCACTTATCTCTCTAGCCAGTTAAAAAGAAAGTGAACACATGTTTGAACCACAAACTGTTCTTGCAACCTTGTGTAACAATTGCGTCATGTCTTGATGCCCTTTTATCTTACACACTATCTGTGTCTATGTAACCTCTTCTCTTGATGCGTGAACTTTAGTTGTTACTTGGCCCTCTTGGCCAGGTCAACAGCTTCAACATGTATTTCTTTAAAAGTCACGATCAACAGCTCTTTAAAGAAGTGGCTTTGATAGAAAGTAGTTCCAATGAGCTGTTCACAGTGAGGTCGTGTTGTAACACCTTTAGTGATGAACCTTCACCTCAGACACATATCTCAAAACCTGAGCAAATGAAACAGAAACTATCTGCAAGGCCTCAATAGTCTACAATATGCATTTTTAAAAATTGGGTGCAAGACCCTTTAACAATGTAGAATTGCAGCTCCATACAGGTAGGAATTGGACAAACATTTGAAAGAGAAGCGTTTAAGAGTATCAGTGCTGCATTAACAGCACCGTCTTGTCACTGCAGCACACCTCAGTTAACACGTATCGTTAAGCACACCAGGCCTTCAACTGTGAGAGAAGACGCCTCCAAAAATAACGCCTCCAACGTCTTCGCGGCGCACGCAAACACCGTTCCAGCCGCAGGGACAAATGAACAGGCGCTCCAATGAATACAGTATACATTTACACATTGCTTTCCAGAAGATGGCTGTCTCCTTTTTTGACAGTCACAAGAGGAGGGAGAAGACCGTGGCGAGCCTGTCTGGAGCACCAAGTGTGTGTGTGTGTGTGTGTGTGTGTGTACATGCACGTGTTAGGATAACTCCACACACAGACACACACACGTCCAGCTAGCCAAAACAAGTATATATCTTGGCCTGCAGCGGAGACAGGCAGCGTTACGTTCACCCGCAGGTCAGGAGCTCTCAGCCCCGTGGCCACCCACCCCCGTGGAATCATGGGAGTGGGGAGAGTTTTGTGTTTGTTTGTGTAACTCTGAGCATCAGAGGGGGCTTCTTCACCCCGTCGTGGGCCGATCCTCCATGAGAGCTATTATCTCACGTTGGGTTTTTGACTCCTAAAGTGAAGACGGAAAGAGAGGAAGGAAGAAAAATGGTGTTCCTATCAGTTTTGCCTCAGATTAAAAGGTGCATTACACTGATTTTACAAATGTTTCTATTTATTTGTCATTAGTCCCACTCAGCCTCTGACCCTGATGATGCCTTGCAGCATTACAAAGTGTTTATTAGGGAGATTGTAAGGCCTGCAGGGCCGTGTCAGCTGCTCGATGATGATTGGCTCGTTGGTCTTTGGTTCATCCTTTGTACTTCCATAACAAAGACACATCACAAGGCACATTTGGTCAGAATCAAAGCAGCGTGACTTTTACCCCCTATGGATCAAGAATCATAAAACCTACACTTCCCATAATGCAATTTGATTGCATCTTTAATTTGATCCTCTTGTTCTGATGAATGCAGTATTCAGATCAACACTGTAAAACAAATACTCCAGCATAAGTAAAACTCAAAGTATTACCATGTGGCTATATTATCATCTATTACAGGATATCATGTGAATATTCTTATTGATGTGTTAATGCGTGAGCTGTGGTTCGTTAAGGCGAGGCAACTTTATTTAAATAGCACATTTCAATCTCAATGTGCAGCAGAGTTTTAAGTGTATTTCTGAAAAGATCATTATGTGTTTGTGTGTAAAATCTGAATCTGTAAAGTGACTATGAGTAAATGGAGTAAAAAGTACAATATTCCCCTCTGAATTGTAGTGGAGCAGAAGTAAATGTTCAAGTAAAGTAAACCTGGAAATTGAAATTGAAGTAACTTCCTCCATGCATACGCTTTGTAATGCAGGCTTTCTGTTAAACCTTCTGAGTCTGTAAGTCCAAGCCTGATAACATCAACAGGGTAGATTTTGTTCAGACTTTGGAGCGCTGATTAGTGCTCCTCATGACAGGTAAACAGAATCTGTGGAGCTCCCCTTTGATACAGGAGGAGCACTCAAATGCTTTGGGACGTACGACTAGCGCTTTGGTTCCGTCACCGTTCACCTTTCATCCCCGATGTTTGGGGTGCGGCTCCCTCCAACAAGTGTGTCAGCCACTTCCTGTCTCGAGACAAATCCATAGAAGAAGACGGAAGCGAGTTGCTAGGTGGAGGGAAACCGTGAGATCGGCATCTCGTCCTCAAAACACTGCATTGTGGGTTTGTTGGACTCTCAGACAGCGTGTATTCAACTACTGACGAATACTTTGGCTGACATTTGTTTCAACCGTTTCCCCCGAGGGGGCCGACTCGACCTCAAGAGAGAGAGAGACATGGGAAAATTCTCAGGCTCACAATAAGATCTGTTTATTCGCCCCCGGGCCAGATTATAAGCAGCGGAATTTATAAATAAATTTGAAAAAGAAACAGGGTTTCCCTCCGAACCCTCATTCTCGACGCTCTTCTTTTGTGCAGCGTGGCGCTTCACTTCGAGGCTGAAATGGATCTTTCCTCCGCAGTATCAGTTGCACTGTGGGCTCCACCGGAGCACTTTAAAAATGTGTGTGTGTGTATCTTTTAGCTGGATAACCGCAGTTGAGCAGAGTGCCATGGCGGTGATAGTGGGGGGGGGTTGCCGGTCTGTGGAAAAGGGGAGGAGGAGGAGGACCTCACATTTAGCTGCTGTCCCTTGGGAGAGATTAAGCAGTTTAGTCTTTGCTGTGTGTCTCTCTCTCTATCACTGCCTCCTGCCTCTCTCCATGCTCTATTTGGAAGCGGGGCAAAGGGGGGAGGGGGGGGGGGGGCACCTTTTCCCCGTCGTCCTCCCTCTGCACTTTCTGTTCCTCTCCTCTGCTCTCGTTTCCTCCACTCCGCTCGCTTCCTTTCCATTCGTCCCGCCCGCTCCTCGCACACTTTCGCTTCTCCTCCCAGACTGTTTCTATTTGACGCCCCCCCCCCCCCCCCCCCCTGGACATCCCAGCTGATTCTCTCAACAGACTGCCCAGATGGCACCGAGCTAGCGTGGTTGGTTGGATGTACAGGAACCACCACCCCCACCACCCCCACCACCCCTTTAACCCCTCAGCTGCACACCAGCCCCTCTGTCCCCAATCACCCGATAGGCTGCTTCGGCTCGGCCGTCCCACTGAGCTGCCCCCCCCCCCCCCCCCCCTCCCCCCGGTCCCGCGTGGAGCACCACGGAGCTCAACCGCTACTCACATTAATCTCCTAAACGATCCCGGACCTAAGAGGATCAATACTCATTTTCAGGGAGCAGCATGATCCCTTAATGTAGTGGAGGATGGCTGCTTATCCCTCACTCTCTCCCCCCCCCCACCCCTCCTCAACTCAGTTTCAGCTCCCCGTAGGGAGAGCAGGAGTCAGGCTTTGGATTCTATTTAGGCCCACTTTAGTGAAGACAATATCTACCTTTTACGGCTCATGACGTCATTCAGGTGAACAGCACCTGTATGACCCCTTTTGGGGAGAGTTTGCAGGACCTTCATGATAAAAAACAAACGCTGTCTTTATAAGCAGAGGTATTAGTGAGGTGGCCGTGTTTTTATGATTTTAAATAATTGACCTCTCTGACCCCGCATTCATCCAGATCATGGAGGCGTCACATGGGAAGCCTGCGTGTATCCAACACCAAACCAGCTCCACGTATTACTCATTCGCCGGTGTATGAATTCGCTCCGGTGCAAAACGCACAGTCAATTTTGCCAGAGAAAATAAATCCCCCCCCCCTCTCCCCCCCGCTTTAATCCAGCTCCCCGTCGAAACACAGCGGAGACGTCTTCAGGCTATTTCGATATAGTAGCGGTCGCGTGATTGTTATTCTTTGTTTTCCACAGACGCTGAAAAATGACCCCGTGCTATAATAGTGGCGGGATCCAAGGAAAATGGGAGAGGATCGGACTTTCCATTGGATAACAAGCATCTCGGTTTTTCCAGCCCGCGACTGCACGGTTAGCGGAGCGTCTCGTCATTGATCTTTGCTGATGTCGACTGTTTCTGGGGCCTTTTTCATCAAGGGGAAGGCAGAGAGAGAGAGAGAGAGAGAGAGAGTCTGGGGCACCCTCCCGTCAACCACGTCCCTCTCAGGCAGGCTGTCTATTGGTGGGAGAGGCCACCTGGAGCAAGTTTGGAGGTGTTGTTTATGCTCGAGCCATTACTCTCTGTCTGGGCAGCCTGCCCCGAGAAGCTGGACCGTTCTACTGCTACTGAATTATTCAGCCCGGAGATCTGCCGTCCTATGTACACAAGCTGTCACATGTCGCTGAATGATAATCTGATTGTCCCTTAAAGAGTCTAAATACTTGACATATCGTACGCTTGTGACATAGTATCTATGGTTATGCGGTGAAATCTTGAAGCTGTGATCCAAATGCATCCGGCAGAAAGACAGACGTCAAACCTCTGTTTGCTCCCCTAAAACGTTCCCAGTGATTGCGAAATGTCACGGCCTCGTTTCACAGTCAATAGAGGAGACCCGACCCGAGGGGACACTGGGTTACGCAGTCTCGCCGGCTTCGATGGACTGACCGATGACAGCACCTCGCATACCAGAGGTCCAGGTCACCAGAACGTTACAGTCATCTGCCTCAAGAACAGCCGCAGCCGGGCAGCAACCGCCGCTCCTCCGGCTGTAATTACATGTCACAGGATCTCGGGCATCATTTCACTCTGTGCTGAGTTTGTAAACTTCATCTTTCCTTGTTGCTACAGGCCTCCAGGAGAAATTCACCTCAAACATGTGATCCTGGATTCTTGTCTATTTACACAGAGCCTACTGTGATAAGTGGTGTGTGTGTGTGTGTGTGTGTGTGTGTGTGTGTGTGTGTGTGTGTGTGTGTGTGTGTGTGTGTGTGTGTGTGTGTGTGTGTGTGTGTGTGTGTGTGTGTGTGTGTGTGTGTGTGCTGCAGCGAGCTCGGTTCAGGAGAACAGCAGGGTTTTTCTTTAGGTGGAGGATCGACTCGGTGATGACAGTCTCATGACTTCGCTCTTCCTCTCTCGAACAATCACACACACACACACACACACACACACATACACACACACACACACACATACACACACACACACACACACACACACACACATACACACACACACACACACACACACACACACACAGGCTCTGTTCTGTCTGCTGCGTTTCTAACCTACTGTGCTACACAAGCGCACACACAGACACACACACACACACACACACACACACATGACGTAAACAACAGGTCGTAGGTCAAAGCTGGGTAGGAAAATGACATACTGTACTTGAAGGTGCTTATAATAAGATAATGTGCAGTGATTATGTCATATTAATTCATCTTCAACCAACTACGTACAGTGTGTGTGTGTGTGTGTGTGTGTGTGTGTGTGTGTGTGTGTGTGTGTGTAAGAGAAATAAAGTGATCAATTGTAAAATACAACACACCTTTTTTTTTCTTTTTTTTTACAAAACAAACAAAAAAATAATTTATAAAAGAGAGACAGTAGGTATTATTTTCATGTTATAATAATTAAAAAACTAGCACACAGACTAACCACTATCACCTATAGACCTTTATAGACCCGCTATACCTTTTGACTTACTGCTATAACAAGACACACAGAGCTCGTGTTTTTAGCACATGACACTTCAGTCAGAGGCAGGTACGGCGCGCGTGCACTCATCCCTCTCACTTCCAGTACACACCATGAAACGGTATTGGCAGCGTGGGTCGGGGAGGTGCGGGAAGGTGATGTCGTAAAGCTGAGTGTCGTAAACCAGGTGCGGAGAAGGGGAGGTGAAGGGGAGGGAGGGAAGAGGAGGGAGGGGGGGAGAGGGGGTGAGAGAGGAGGTGACTCTCCGGCAGCATTTAGACACAGCGAAAGGATCATGGCGGATGGCCCCAGGTGTAAGCGCAGAAAGCAGGCGAACCCGAGGAGGAACAACGGTGAGTTGAGCGACTTCCGAAGCGGAGCTTTTCTTTCGGGGGGACGGTGTGGAGGCTGCTCCGTGTCCCGGTAATTTCGGCGAAAAGTTTGGCAGCCCACCAGTCCGGTTTTTTAGTGACTGAAAGTGCTGTGAAGTAGCAAGTGAGCGCTGTATTACAGCCCTATGTGGTGTACCGTTATACCTGGGTCGCGTCTCTCCCTCCGCCTAGCGGTCCGCTGCACCGGAGACCGTTATACGCACCTCACCCTGTTATGAGTGGACCAGCTTTTGTCTGCACTTAAATACTTCTTTACTCGTTTTAAACACACTTTTACCGCCTTACAGACTCTGTGTTGATTGATTTTGTTTCATTCTGTCGAGTTTTCTTAGCCCACCGCTGAACTCGGACCTGTTTGTGGGGGAATAACTGGTTGTTATTGCGGACCTCGACAGACGGGTCTTTTTCACAGTTTGGGTTGAAAACCCCCATTATGTGTAGCTTTGCTTTTGTCAAACACGTCGCGGTCATCTTGAATGTGTTTGAAGCAGACTGAACGAACTGTTTGGTTCTTTCTGTGTTTCGCTCACTCGGAGCAGGTAGCGACAGGACACTGTTGCTGCACCGCACGGGCGGACAAAACGCAATGTTGTACCCGACTGAACCCTGCCCGCTGTGCGCTTCTAATTAGGTTCATATCATCGACGACACCATTGATGTATTAATGGCAGAAAACAAGAGAAGAAACGCGTGTTGTTGTGCTGAAGCACGCTTTTAAGACAGGTCTTTATTTCTTCATCCTCCAACTTATTGCAGTGTTTTTAGTTGTGGGCGGCTCACGTCGTCCGTGTTTGATGTTTTAAACACCGGTGTTTGGTAGCGAAGTAACGACAGAAAGAACGCGCAGCGGGAGGAACGCGGTCGGGGCAACGAGAGGTTCCGGAGAACGAGGATATCTCACGCGCTGTTTGTGTGAGCAGCGCGAGCGGCCCATATAAGGACAGCGGATCCTCTGTAGTCGCGAGCTGGGAATCCTAATTCTTGTACGACCTGGGGGGGGGGGCTTTAAACACCCTCCGTTTTCTTTCTTGCTTATTTCAATACACCCTGTGTGCTATACAACACAAGCGGACACATTATCTGCGTTTCCGTATGCGAAGCTCAACGGGGTTTTCACCACCTTATTGCGGTGTCGAAATAGTGTTCATGTGGTTACAAAGTAGCCTGTCGGGCTCTCTTTACGGATACTTTGTCACTAGATATCTCGTGTATCTCTTACCACCTACAATGCCAAAAGACTTTTGCGAGTTGTTAACGTCTTTCCCCCGTGTATTTACGTCGTGGGCTGTTTTAATTGAACCACGGTCCTTTGTATTTTGAATGATTTGATTCCTCTTGTTTCCCTGTTGCGGGACTGTTGTCCATCAACTAGTCGTGCTCGTGTGTTGGGCCACCCAGTGTAGCTTCACGGAACTGGGCTAACGGCACATTCACCGTTCATTTGGTCAAAACAAACATGGAGCCACCGGACGGACTGTTCGTGAGCGAACAGCCGCTAACGACGGTCCTTCGTGACGGTACAGGCGACCAAACGGTGTTTGCTCGCGCGGGGTTGCTGGTGGTGTGAATTGTCTGTGGATACCCGAGGAGTGATGTGAAGAGTGGCATGTTGTTGTTGTTGTTGTTGTTGTTTTCGACGGGTGCTGTCGGTGTTTTCCACTGTCATCTCGTTTCTTTATGGGGTGTGTTCAGCTATGCATTCCCTCCCCGGAGCGTTTGTGCAGTTTAATGCGTGCAAGGTGTGGACACACCTTAAATAACGGTCCTGCTGGCTAGGTGTGGGTGTTTCTCCTCGTGGGAGAAAGAATGGGAGTCTTATTTACTCTGGGGAGTTTTAGTTTTTTTTAATCTACCTGTCATTTGTTGCGTTTTCCCTTTAACTAAACATGGTTTTATTAAATAATGACAGTCCTATTGTCATTTAAAGTCTCATCCTAAACCAAACAGATGTGTTCCCTGTTACTTTGCCTCATTTGCATTTTCTTCAAAGAGCCACCAGGGTCTGCTTTTAAGTCCTCACTTCCTGCCACCTCCTGACAAGACTGCAGATCTGTCATGTAAATCAACATCTCTGCTTTTTCTGAAGGGAATTCCTCAGTATAGTTAGATTGAAGGCTGGTGTTGCATATTATCATACCTCTTGGTTTTAGTCACAATGTCACAATGACTTGATTTAGATATGGGCTGTTGTCTCTGCTGAAACCAAGCATTAATGGCTACTAACTTTACTACATAATGCAAAATAGTTTCAATAGCCGTTGCTCAGGCTTTTATAATTAAGCAAGCCCTCAAGTTGTGCCCAGCTTGTTATGGTCAGAGGCTTTGCCAGGTCCCCGGCGAGCAGGAGGGGGGGGGGGTTGAGATCAAGGTGAGCCCCATTCCCCGCTGTAAACAGAGAGGTGTTAACAGCCCGCAGGACGACAGGTGTTTGCAATCGGCGGGATACTACAGCTTCCTTTGTCGCTTCTCCCCAGCCTGCTCCCCTAAGGAATAGCAGCCGTTCCCTGCAACGGTAATTTAACACAGCAATTTGGGAATAGAGGAATGCGCCCGGTGTTAACATTCTTTGCAAAAATAAACAGGGCCGCGCTGGGACGGCTTTGCAACCGCGCTCAGGAGCTGGGGGATGATGCTGTTCAGAGCGGTGTTACCGAGGCTGCTTGAAATGAGTGTGTGCATACAGGTAGCTAGGACTGCTGTTTATTTGACAATATCACACGGGTCATTCGTCTCATCCCCTAATCTGTCAGTCTCTCTCCTTATATTTATATATTTCTGAGGCATTCTCACACACACTTGCACATTGATGAATCATCCATCAAATAGGGACAATGAGGTTGTGGGCTTGGCGCTTGGCAACAACTCATGTGATGTTGAAGAACATGTTTATTGGCCTGGTAAAACTACACTTAAACTACACTTAGTGCCCCCGGACTCTCTCAGCCTGTCTCGAAACTATTGAATACAACCACATGCTGTACGTTTCTGTGAGAAAAATGAAACAAAACAATGGTTTAGCTCCAGTTTGTGAGGTGAAACGAGCCGTGCTCTCGGGCCACAGCGGAGGCTCCCGAGGAGGTGGGGATTGGCCCCGTGGCTCCACATGCCACTTCGGTGTTTTTAAAGACATCTGTTTACATTTAAAAGGTCCACCCCTGTTGTGCGAAGAGTTTAGCGGAGGAGGACATTTTTCATTTACCTCGCTGCTTTTCACCAACTTCCTCGGCAGCTTCATTTAAAAGTGCCAAGTAAGAAGAGAACCCCCCGTCCCCCATCCCCCTACCCCCGCCTCCACTCCCTCTCCCCGTCTCTCCCCCTCTCTTCCCAGAGCTTGTCCTTTATATCGGGGGGTTAAGACACAGTAGCCAGGGGTGCTGTTGATTGCCCCCTGACCTAGGCACCCATGCGTGCCTAGAGTATGACTTCACTTTCCCCCCCCTGTGCCATTGTGAGGCTTCCAGCATGTCCAATTGTGTTTGTGTTAAAGTCTGTTCAGTGAAAAGGGGAGAGAGGAGGAGGAAGGGGGGGCGTTGGAGCTGCAGCTTTTCCTCCGCTCCCCTCCGACTCTCCGTCCACTCCTCCCTGACCCCTTAAACCGTGGGCTCCATGTTCCCTGTGGAGCCGGGGGGGGGGGGGTGAGGAGTGACTGAGGTGACTAGAGAATTTTACAACAGGTGACATCTGAGGGGCTGTGGCAGATGAAAAGCATTACACGCATGGCAGCTATCTCCCAGACCTGTGTGGATTCTATGCTTTGCACTTAAACCCCTAAATGAATCCATACAGGTGAGGATCCAAACTTTTTACTTGATTAATTAATCATCAAGTTGTGTTTGTGGCTAAACTTCATCCCTCAACATGTCCACCCGGGTGGGGAATAGCCCGTCCTCATCTGACCATTCGGCAGAATTAAAATGATGTGATGTACGACCACACTCCCACCTCTGTTAAGGCGGCTTAATGATTAGCTGCTCCCATGGAGGCTGAGAGCGTTAGCCCATAAAAAAGGTGCTCTCCCTCCGTAAAGCAGGAGTTTTAAACCCAGAGTCAGTTTCAGTAACCCCCTTAACTGCGCTTGGATGTGCTTTATTGGGGTTTGCGTGGCTGAATGCTTAAATGAACCATTGTGTGTTCGGGCTTTAGTGAGAAA
>JAVDOI010000013.1:16232751-16237751 GCA_032191485.1 Leptoclinus maculatus
GAGTTGTCTACCCAAAAACCTCAGCCATAGAAAAAGCTCTCCCTTGCTCCATTGAGTTGCCGCCACAGCTGGCAAGGGTGGTTTGTCTTGACAGTGTCCTGCGTTGAATTTCAATGATCGCCCCCCCCATCCTCCCCCTGGTCTTATTATGCCATCGCTGCTAACTGGCTCCTATTCACCGCAGTGTCCTGACTTCCCAGAGGGGCCTAGATAAACAAGGGCTATTCACTCTGTGAAAGGCCCGCCCCCCCGCCAGCCTCGGCCTCTCCTTGTGTCAGCGCCAGGCCGCGCCGCGTCTCGCTCGGCCGCTCCACGCCAGCAGCAGCGGGCGCCGTGCCACCGATTTCCCTCTGACCCGCTCAGCACACTCTCAGAGAGATTAAAACTTCCACTTCGACCGCGGCGACTGATGACGACTGATGAATGGCGTCCGCCGATGCGGCGCATGAATGACGAGGGAAGGCCGGTGCTGAGCGTGAAATAGGGAAAGAATAGGCAGCTATCTGTAGGTGTGGTGTTACAAGCCAGGCTGACTTCCTGTTGTTCTAGTCCACCAGGGTAGATCAGAGGTGGGGGGGATGCTCCCATGAGACTACCCCGTGAGAGTCACATGGTCCGGCTGCAATGCATTTAAAGGCCATGGTTTTCTGTGTGTGGAGCGTGGTTTGGGAGTGCATTCCCGGCCTCCACCTGAATTCTGACCCCAGTGTGAACTGTCTCTCCCTGGCTCTTCCTCTCTCCTTTTTTTCTCTTCATTCTCTGCCCTTCCCTCCCGCTTCCTCCCAATCAAC
Organism: Leptoclinus maculatus; assembly: GCA_032191485.1. Lineage (NCBI taxonomy): Eukaryota > Metazoa > Chordata > Actinopteri > Perciformes > Stichaeidae > Leptoclinus > Leptoclinus maculatus. The sequence goes on from JAVDOI010000013.1 coordinate 16,233,543, forward strand.
AGATCTCAGAGGAAAACCACACATCTCCCCAGGGTGCCTCTCTCTATCTCTCCCGACCAGATGTTTAAAAAGCTGTTTGTTTATCCAGCGGAAGTCACTTTGATTGATGCCTACCGTGAAACGGGGCCTGCACGCACGCCAACGCCACATTCCTCTGTATTAGAGGCAAATATCTTAAAAGACAGAATCGTATAAATTAGAGTTGAAATGAAATGATTGTAGGCGTCGGCAATGTGAGGCCATTGGTAAGCAGGGGGGGGGGGGGCAGTGTCCCTTAGACTGTAATGGCCCTCCTGTCCAGCCCGCCTCCGTCATCCCCTGACTCGCCTGCTAATTTAGAGCAGTGACCTTCTAACCGAACGGCTGTCTGATGAATCTGTGAATCAGGACAGACGTCCGGCGGGGCGTGGCGGTGACACAGCGTCTAGACGGGCGGAGAGGTGAGCAGACGATCGCCAATGCGAAGGAATCTCATCCCCGCGCTCTCCGTCACTCTCGCGCGGTTTAACCAAATTGGTTCCACCTGAGCGTCTGAGGGGTCAAGTCCTCCGCGGGACGGGGACAACGACTCTAAAGTACACCCTCAGAAATAACATCAGAGTCGATTGAAGCGTGCATTATGGTAACAAAGTAGCGGGCTTGTATTTGGGTCAGGCTTTATCTAGCCCTCTTCTTAGGAAAAAGGCCCGGGGCTGAATTCCACCTAATAATTGTATTGCCCTGTGACAGAGAACACTGATGTAAAGCTGTTTACTGTTGGTGACGAGTCTATTGAACCCAGCCACGCTCTTTCCCACTTGTCCTTGGGGAGCTTATCCCTCAGGCTGGGCCGGTCGTGTTTTCATTAAAACCCAGGTTTAAATGGACCAGGTCCTCTGATCGACAAGCAGATTAACCAACTAATAAAACATACATCACAATATATATATAGAGGGGCCCCCTCTGAGACTCTGGCTATTAATACACAAATATGGAGGATTACTGTCTGCTCGTCTCCATGGCCGTGGAGAGGGGATTAGGGTCCCGGTCCAGACAGATTGGATTTAATGTGTGTGTAAGACTAAGCGATTGCTGTACTACAAAAGCCCTCATGCATGCGCACTGATCTGTACTCTGCGCTCTCCGGCTGAGACGTCATGACATCCTGTTGTGTTTGTGGATCGGTTACATTACATTCGTCAGCTCTGGGAGAGAAACATATTACCATACCACCTAGTTAGTCATCTGCACTTCTTTTCCTTTTTTCTGCTTCGCAGCACTGCACTAACCTTATTCACAGTATTATGTAACACTTGTTTGCTCGACCAAACATGCAGGTTTGCAAGAACGAATTTGCCTCTGTGTGGCATTCGTGTCCTTTACGTTACTGATGTTTAGACAAAATAGACAACTGCACCTTAGTAGACGTAGTGTAGTTGTATAGAGACGGAAGAAAATATCGAGTATCGCAATATTATCTTTGCTGTATTGATTCTCAAGAACACTGTTCTTGAGACGTGCAAAGATGAACTCAGTCAAAACTTGATTTCATGTGCACAGAATCGGGCCTCTCGGTGTATGTCCCCTCTCAAAGTAGTGCTGTGACGTTGCAGGGACTAATGCATATCCCTCTGTTCTGATTGCATTACAAAAATTACATCTTTTTCCACAGATTTTAGGAACACGACGGTATTTTCTATGACAGTTTTCCTAAAATTAGATTTCAAACAATACATCACCTTGCATACATTACGGCGATATATTGAATCATAACCTCTGTATCATGATACGTATCGTCAGACTCTTAAACTTCTTGGAGAATCATTAATAGTATCAAAATGTGTCCTTAAGTACGGCCACCTGTCCCGTGTGTTGTACTGTGCGCATTGATTCATGTCCATGGACGTGTGTTTCCAGAGCTTTGTAGATGTGACACTGAAGATCAATTTGGACCCAAACTGAAAGGAGCCAAACATGCACACAAACGCATACAGCGCACGAAGCACAATGCTAGCAAATAGGAAGTCAAATGCCTCTCTTAACTTCACAATCAACAATTTCATAGTCCACAGCACTGAGAAATGAGTCCCAGTCCCAGTCTAGCAACTAATGCGACGCCATTTCAGCCTGACGCACAACTGAATTAACTAATTACTAGATAATGCACCAAACGAAGGCTCCTTCCACAGCACAGCCTTTGATTAGAAGAGAATATCTCTCTGTTCCCAGTGGTGAGAGGTGGAGTCCCCAGCCTCACATTCTGCAGAAGTAGGGAGAAAAGACTCCAGAGATTTGTTTTAAACTTCCTCTCTCCGAGTCCCCAATCCATCTCCCTCAGCATTAAACTGTGTAGCCTTAGGGGAGTCCTCATAAAGACAAACGTAGATCGTTAAGGGGAGATGGATTAATGCGCAGACACCGATGGGCAAAGACTGGGAAATTCTCAGCGACTAAAACGGGCCGCGGCTACATTCGCTGGAAAGTGAAAACATGTGTCGCATCCTGTCCCACAGATGTCCTAGAGATAGCGCTCAGTGTGTGTCCTTTACCTGTTTTAACATGCGGCCCACACAGAAACACACACACACACACACACATAAAACCCTGGGCTGTTTATCCCCAAGGGCGCCCGGCTAAAGGAGAGAGAGCCCCTTAATCATGTCCCTGTCCCACGTCCTCGTTATCAGCCACGATTAATGAGCTCTCCATTAATGAAAAAAAAAAGAAAGAAGAAAAACAGGAGGTGCCAACCCCTCCTGGAGGAGAGAGAGGCGGGGGGGGGGGGGGGGGGGGTGTAGGTGTGTGTGTGTGTGTGTGTGTGTGTGTGTGTGTGTGTGTGTGTGTGTGTGTGTGTGTGTGTGTGTGTGTGTGATGGTCCCCACCCAGGTGCAATGACATCACCCTCCAAGGTAGATATGATAACTGTCACAGCTAGCTTTTGTTAAGGATGACAGGGCATGTGTGTTTGTTTAAGCGTGTGTGTGTGTGTGTGTGTGTGTGTATACACATGTGGCCTCACGCACAACACTGTGTTTTGATTGTTCCAACCCAACCTCTTGGGTCTAATCCGTTTTGCCTTTGTATGTCCGTCTGCCTCTTTTGTCTATGGTGGCTATATGGCGTGAGGGAGGGAGGGAGGGAGGGAGGGAGGGAGGGAGGGAAGAGGAGCGCTTGATGAGACGCTGGAAGTGGAGGAGGAGGAGGAGGAGGAGGAGGAGGAGGAGGAGGAGAGGGCGGCAGGTGCAACGGACACCCGGTGCAATCACCGGCGCTCGGCAAAAGCAGCGACAGGAAATCAAGGTTGTCTTGGCAACCTGGCACTATCGATTAAGCATGGCCGTCTCCGTGCTCGCATCAGAGGCCCGGTGGGAATGGTGATGCGCTGGGTTTCATGGGGAGGAGGGGGAGGAGGGGGGAGTTGATGGTGGGACTAAGAGCGGGAGGAAAAGGGGAAGGAGAGAAAGGATTGGACACCGACGACTACAGGTGTCTGTCCAACACTTTGTGTCCTCATTAACTGGACATCCACATCAGCTCGGATGTTGAATCTCCCCTCGATTTACGATTCCAGAGAACTTCCCATCACGAGTCACCTCCGAGGCCGTCTCGGAACCCTGCAGACACCGAACACGCCCGCGTCCCTCCGCCTGGTCCCGCCTCCTTTGCACTCCCTCCCGGCGTCTCTCTCTATGCACGGCCCCGTGAGAGCACCGCTCCCTCAGACACTTTCCAGGCCATTAGTTCACACTGTGCGGTGTGATTTAAGGACCCCGTGGCACACATGAAGAGTTTACTTCTCCTGGGTCGCTGTGCAAACCCCTCTGCGCGCACACAGTGATTTCGCCACAATCGTACACTGAGGCGTTGATGTTGCATAAGCCCTGCGCAGAAGTAATCAATACGCACTATTGACTTGTTAGGAGGAGTATTTTTGGCTGATACCGCACTCAGTCGGTGGATCTTTGACAGGCCATGTCTCTTTCACGCCCGCTCCTCCTCTCTCTCTTTCTCTCTCTCTCTCTCTCTCTCTCCCCCTCTCTCTCTCTCTCCCTCTCCCTCTCTCTCTCTCTCTCTCCTCTCTCTCTCTGTCCTCGCTCTCTCTGTCCTCTCTCTCTCTGTCCTCGCTCTGCCTTTCCTTTTTTATTATCAATTGCCTTTTTTATTTTTATAAAAGATCTGTCCATCATTTGAACAAACACGAAGCACGAAACACTTGTTAGATTGGGAAGC
>JAVDOI010000013.1:16240238-16257738 GCA_032191485.1 Leptoclinus maculatus
GAGGGGAAGCAAGAGAGTGCAGGATCACTCAAAAGGAAAGGGCAGACTATTACAGGCTAGAAGTGGAATATAATATCAGAGTAAACGGTCTGAACCGGGACAAACGGAACAGGGGGGGGTCCAAAGAATTGAACCTGGGAGGTTGGACGGCATCGGAGGCTCACAAGGACATCGGTCCAGCATTCCTCTCCCTCCCCTCCTTTTAACACCTTATCTCAACCTCTCACTCTAAAATAAGATGCACTCACACCGTGTCACATGGCACCAGACATCACCCACAGCTCCTCAAATACTCCAGCCCAGTTTGAAAGCTTTGAAAGTGCACGGGGGGGGGGGGGGGGGGGCTCTCACCGGTCTGCATTTTTATGAGAGAGGAGGAGAAGTACGAGGTGAGAAGCTGTCTATACTGATGATACAAAGCTTAAGATAATTTACTTTTTCACGTTGGTTTGCCCCCCCCACCCTGAAAACGAGTCTGGGGCGCCCCCCTCTCCACTCCGCGCTTGTTCTTGGCGTGGCGATGTGACGGTTGAGCACAGGTGCCGCCGGCCTTTCTCGATGCCATAACCCGTGGCAGGTGGCAGCCATTACCGCTCTGTTCCGGCAGGTTTAGCCATCGCCGTCCCACAGCCCGTCCCCTCTCTCTGCGTCCCCCTCTCTCTGCGTCCTCTTCTCTGCGTCCCCCTCTGCGTCCTCTCTCTGCGTCCCCCACTCTCTGCGTCCCCCTCTCTCTGCGTCCCCCTCTCTCTGCGTCCCCCTCTCTGCGTCCCCCTCTCTCTGCATCCTCTCTCTGCGTCCTCTCTCTGCGTCCTCTCTCTGCGTCCCCCTCTCTCTGCGTCCTCTCTCTGCGTCCCCCTCTCTCTGCGTCCCCCTCTCTCTGCGTCCCCCTCTCTGCGTCCCCCTCTCTCTGCATCCTCTCTCTGCGTCCCCCTCTCTCTGCGTCCCCCTCTCTGCGTCCCCCTCTCTCTGCATCCTCTCTCTGCGTCCCCCCCTCTCTGCGTCCCCCTCTCTCTGCGTCCTCTCTCTGCGTCCCCCTCTCTCTGCGTCCCCCTCTCTGCGTCCCCCTCTCTCTGCGTCCTCTCTCTGCGTCCCCCTCTCTCTGCGTCCTCTCTCTGTGTCCTCTCTCTGCGTCCCCCTCTCTCTGCGTCCCCCTCTCTCTGTGTCCTCTCTCTGCGTCCCCCTCTCTCTGTGTCCCCCTCTCTCTGCGTCCTCTCTCTGCGTCCCCCTCTCTCTGCGTCCTCTCTCTGTGTCCTCTCTCTGCGTCCCCCTCTCTCTGCGTCCCCCTCTCTCTGCGTCCCCCTCTCTCTGCGTCCCCCTCTCTCTGCGTCCCCCTCTCCTACCGTCTCCCATAAAAGCAGCAGCTTTAGATGGCTCGTCTCAGGTCCACGTTCTTTTGTTCTTTTCCTCTCTCAGTGCCTTTCATTTTGTCCCCGGTGGGATCAGAGAGACGAGGTGGTGTCAACATGAAGCTCTGCTTCTTACTGAGCTACAGTTTTGTTTTGATTCTCACTGAGAACTGGTGCAGCTCTTTGCCACAATGTCCTCTTCTTACACCCCGTTACACTTAATCCATTAACACATCTACGCCAACGGCTCATCAGTGCACCCCGATATTCTACCTGATGTCTTCCTCTCCACCCTGTCTTTGTCCTCCCCCTCCGTCCCCGCCTCCATGCAACGCTGGGCGCCGGGCCAGAGGTGCTAAACGGCGTCTTAACCCCGGTGTCTGAGACTCCACTCATCCTTTATTCATCCCCATTAAAGGAGCATGAGAGTTGTTCTCTGCCTGTAGTCTAGAGAGTATCCCCCTATTCAAGCATCACTAACGGGGCGGGTGATGTGCTCCTCTGATACCTGAGAGTCAGACCTCATGGTGGAGACACAGTACAGCACAGGTGGTGTGTAGAGCAGTCTGTCGGTCTTCATTCTTTTTATGATGGCTTCAAAAAATTAAAGAAATGTAATTGATTTTTTTTTGCTGTGTGGGTATTGAAAATGTTTCCGGGTAGACCGGTGAGAATTCAAGCCACTCTTTATTCACTTAAGATCCGCTCAGATAGGTTTTACGGCTGTAATTGTTTTCTTGTTTATTAAATTTGGTCTCAAGCTTTCCAAGTGGCATCAAAATGTGGTGAAAAAACTCCTTGAAATCCTCATTTGAGGATTTTCGCAATCATCTCGAAGTAGTTACTCTGTTAAACAAAGGCACAAAAACAATACCACACACACACACACACACACACACACACACACACTCGCAGACTACACACATTCACAATTGCATCCAGCGGCGCCATTTAGCTGGTGGCGAGCCAAAATCTTCCTTACAATATAAGCCCCCAGGCTAGAGTACTTCACGTAGGGTACACACACACACACACACACACACACACACACAGGCCAAACAATATCAGCATCTCCCACCTTTACAACCTTGTTTCCCTGCGAGGGGGGCTGTTTGGAAGCAAAAGGAGAGATAAAGACTGGAGGACGGGAGGAGAGGACGGAGATAAAGGTTAAGAATGGCGATGAAAATGGAGAAAAGTGCTACGCCAGCGACTGCGGCGGGAAAGAGGGGGGGGGGGGGGGGGGGGGGCAGACAGGAGTGAGCATTTCTGCCCCGTTGGTGGAATTGTGTGGTGTGTGTGTGTGTGTGTGTGTGTGTGTGTGTGTGTGTGTGTGTGTGTGTGTGTGTGTGGTGCAGGTATATTGAATATCAGCGTGTCTTGTGTGGACCGTCCTCTCCGTCTCTCTCATCTCACTCAGTCGAGGTGAACGCTGCACCGGGTCAGAGACCCTCGTGGGAACCGAGATCACTGATGCATCTTGAATTGAGAGCTTCTTCTTGTGTTTTTACACGTATTTACTGTTCACGCTCGACGCGTGTCACCGGGTGCGTTCGGTGCAAAATCCTGCATGTCAGAGGTTGATGAAGAGGTCGGGGGGGTTTACTTTAATGCTCACACTGCACTGCAGTGACGGTGTGTTTTGGGAGGCCTGAAGTTGTGCCCCGCTGTGTTTTATGTACTGTATAGTAAATAAACACATATCATACTCGTATAAACGTAGATAACCACAGACCAGATGTATTGAACCTAGATGTGAAGCTTTGTCAGATATCAACCCAGCGTCCCATTGTTTCACAGAGACCTCTCTGCTTAATGAAAAGCTATTGTGTGTATAGGTCCAGATCAGCCACACACACACACACACACACAGGCTCTAGCCCCGTGGATAAGGGGCATTACAGTAAAGTAGCAGGTGCCTGTCCATCGTGGGTCCATTTGATGCTCGTCTATAATCTGTAAGGCTTTGATGCCGCCGCGCTTATCGGCCAGGTTTGTTTGGCCCGGCCCGCGGTGCCGGTTTTAACAGGATGACAAGCACCGTGCGATTAACCTTTGGGCTTTAAAAAACAACAAAAACACAGCTTCACAGCTCGTACGTGCCCGTGCACAGGCATTTCAGTGTGGGGAGTTTGATTAAATACTGTTATCACGAGTAGTCGAGGCTCGACTTGTCTGTCTGTAGGACAGGATAGCCGGTCTGTGCTGGTTAAACACTGTGGCAGGCTGCCTCCTATACATTATACATGAGAACACATTCATGATTTCATTTGTCTTTCTGCTATTCTCCCCCCCCCCCATCCCTCTGTATCCCTCACTGCCATCTTGTGTATCCACTGTAGCGGTGGTATTAATCCAACTTTTGCTGACGGATGCTCCGTGTTCCTCCGCAGCAGACAGTCGGGCTGTCGGTGGTGACACGCACGGCTCACATGGCGCCAGCTGCTTTTATTGGACAATAACGAGAGGCTGCAACGGATGACTTACGGGGACGCGCCCCACAACCTTCCATGTGGAGGCTTTTTATTTGAACACAGGACGCTTGGTGCGCAGCGGTGCTACAGCGCATGTGAACCACCGTGTGATGTACGCTCTGGCCCTCTAATGCTTCCCACAGCAACACCTACGATGAACTGTGAGTGGGTGTTGGCCGTGTGATTGATTGCGTCTGTGCCTCACAGTGGAAGATTGCGCATGCTTCATAAGTGAAGCGCTGTGGAACATTCGTGGGAATGCATTTGTTGGTTACTTTTTATGCTTCCACGCGCTGGTGTTTCTGTTTGTGACTGTGTGCTTCTGAGACACACCCACGTCAATCCTTCACTTCCTGCTCTGGCTCATACAGCTCTCGTACAGCACTCGTACAGCACTCGTAGAGCACTCGTAGAGCACTCGTAGAGCACTCGTAGCTATACCGATGGAAAATGAATGCACTGTAATTCAAAGATATCCGACGGAATGAAATCATATTCGATATCCCAAACCACGATCTTTTCCTGAACCTAACTCAGTAGTTTTGTATATCAGGACTAACTACTGTAAGGTGTTTCCTGTGAAGACTGAAGACCTGATGCCTGTAACTAGGGAAAGATGAAGAGTAACCGTTGTACGAGGACACGTCGACAGTGGACGTCGTCCCGTCAGTCTGCTGTGTTGAACCCGTCTCATTGAAGCAGCCATAACTCATCGGTTCATGATGAGGTCTTGGGCTGAAGTGAGCCAGCTAACGAGTTAACAGTGTTAGCCCAGATTAACCTAGCATTACCACCCTGTGGAGTAAAGCAGAGATTTACACTGTTGCTTTGTGACACTGCATGTGATCAGCTGATGGTAATGCACACGGCAAGATGAAAGCCATGAGAATAATTGTGCGGGCCGGGTCACACTTAGTCTCACCTGTAGCTCACTGGTGTGTGTGTGCGAGTCACATTCTGTCTGGTCTAACTCCCAGTAGTCACCATCCTGTCTCCTCTGGCAGCCACTGGAAGTGCCGCGTCAGCTCCGTGATAGCCCCTTCAACTTCCTCCTGAGATTAAAGTCATCAGCAGGAGAAGATTCTGTGGGAACACACTGCAATGGAAAACAGTTGTGCAGTGACACATGTTCACAAGTTCAGGCTAATTATGAACTAAAGACGAACACCACTAGTGCATGAGTTTTACATCTCTCTCTGTGTTGATGTCCAGTTGGAGCACCTGGGAGGAAGCAGCTGTAGGTGGTGATTACAGTTCAGAGACTCCAAAATAACCTCTCCTCCTCCCTTGCCTGCTCTCTCCCTCCATTCTCTCCTTCTCAGCCGCCCTCTCCCGGCCTCCTTCTCTGAGTCACTCCATCATCCATATAACAAGCATAAGACGTACACGATAAACACAAAAAAAAGAAGAAAGACAAAAGAAAATTGCCTCCATTCTCTGCTCTTTAGTGTGTGTGTGTGTGTGTGTGTGTGTGTGTGTGTGTGTGTGTGTGTGTGTGTGTGTGTAGCCATGTAAATAAAGTGACTAATACACACTGCCTGGCTCATCAATATGGGGAGCGGTGGGCTCACAGATGAGCACGGGATGAATAATGTTAGCAGAGCATTGCTGCATATGACCACCCCTTCTCTCTCCACCCACCTCCAGTGTGTGTGTGTGTGTGTGTGTGTGTGTGTGTGTGTGTGTGTGTGTGTGTGTGTGTGTTTGCTGTGCTAAAGCTCCCATCAATCACACGCCCAGGACCTTTCAGCAAGCTACACGCACACGCCAAGACACTGACACATACACACTCCCGCTGAGTTTATTAAAAGCCAGAGTGTTATCTCTGATCTGTCTGACAACAGCTGCGCACGCACACACACACATACATGTATATATATTTATATATACAGTCGGCTCTAACACAACCATCAACACAAGTCACACTCATGTTGGCGGCGTGACGAGAAGAGCCGGTCCTCGGACAGATCTGTCTTTCTTTTCCTCTTCCTCTCGGCTACGGAGCGCATCACCGCGGTCGAACAGGAAGGCCAGTGTTCAGGGTCACGCACCGCCCCGTGGAATTCCCCCGCCTGCACCACAGGGAGCACACGGGCCGAGAACACGGCTCCGGTTTGACCCAGTTCAGCCACCGTAGTGTCAGGGAGACAAAGAGCAGGCTCCTCTTCTGCCCACGCTGGTTTTCCTTGAGTGAATCACTGCTTCCCCGCCAATTACATTTGCAGTTTTCTGAGAACTTACATGGACAGGCTTACTCTGTTCAACACCGTACCGGAACCGTCCCAAAGTCATCTTTAATGTGTGTGTGTGTGTGTGTGTGTGTGTGTATAGCGGATCAGCTGAAAACCGATCAGTTTCGACCGGCAGCCGATCGATCGGTGCATCTCTGTTGTAGTCGGTCCTTCCTGGAAGTTGACAACCAAAAGGGATATTTTCCCACACGGAGTAGTGTTACGTCATTTAATACTGGAATCACAAGCACCGGTCACTTGTTGATCAGAAAACAGACGGCCATGATTGTTGCCCCTGGACACATCTGTTTTCAGATACGTGTTTAAGTGTTCCTGGGGATACTTGACATGAAGAAGTGGGGCGTCTCTATCCCAGAGAACATCTGGCCGTTCCCTGCTGAATGACTTCACGGTATGGGTGACATCACACGGGATAGTCCCGAGAGTCCGGTCCAACGATTGCAGTGTGCTCGGGTAATCGACGTCCCACCCTGTTGGCCCGTTCGACAAACCCCGATCGGGCCTCCGTCTCTCGGCCCCGAGGAGCAGAGACCAGGCGTCGGACCAGAACAGGGAAGAACAAGACCGAGCAGAGTGAGGGAACGAGAAAGTCACATCTTTATTCGGCTGGAAGTTGTGTTTGTCCAAACCATTCTCGCACAATCAATCAGGTCATTGGAGTCTGTCTGACTCACTCTCAAAAGCAACAGTTCATTTTCCCTGTTTACAGTGCTGCGCTACACTAAGCGAGGTGATCTAACAGAGTCCACAGCAGCTGTGTTTGACTCACTGTAGGCCCATTACCATAGATGGCAGAGGGGAGTGAGAGATCTGCGCCCATCGATTGCCCCGGCTGGACCGTCGATACTCCCCATTCGGATTCTGACACGGCGGACTAATGGTCTCCCGGGGGCCGGTGGCAACCAGGCACACGCCCACGCGCCATTCCCAGCACCTCTGGGCGTAATGGACAAACGAGGGCCCCCGTCAATACGTCAATACGTGACGGCTCGCGCTTACCTGCTGCCTCAGCGCTAACGACGGCGACGCTCGCTCGGCCTGTGATTTTTTATCTGTCCGCCCCATGTTTCTGAAAATCATAGTTTGCGCGTTAGTCATTGCAGTCGTGGTGAAAGGAGGCGACGAGCTGGGAGAGGGGCACAGCAGACTAGTTTGACCCCCTTGTACACACTGGAGGTGAGGTTTTGCACCATGTATACACACATGTACCCTTTCTGTCTCGCCTGGTTTGGCGAGACGGATTTTCGGAGGCGTCCATCCGACGGGACCGCCCGTAGTCCGCCCCCGAGGTGGTTTAACAGCAGGGTAATGGTGTGATCGGTACCGGTTCACTGCTCTTCAGCCGTAGTGGCCCTGGAGGCTGGTGTTGTGGGGAGAAGGGGCTAACCCTTCCTGATCACACGGGGGGGAAAGCCACTCTGCCTGGGGAGAAAGAAAAGGACATAAGGAGGCAGGGGGGGGGGGGTTGTTAGTGGAGGACCGAGGTGACAAAAGAGCTTTTGTGGATGCAGGTTTAACGGCGTTAACCCCTTTCTCTCCCTGCTTCACATGACTAACAAGAAACCACTGTGACAACTGAGCAATCGCCCCGGGGCCGTGCGTTTGATTACGAGTTGTGTGTCAGGGGTTGTCCGGGACGGTCGGGCCCTCGGCTGTCTTGTGACAGAGCTGACATTCTGCAGAAATGAGAGAGAGTGGTCAGCTGTTGTCAAAATGCCACAAAAAGGAGGATTTTTCGAGCAAACAAAAAAAAAGGAAAGAGCCCTCGCTGCACTTTTGCGTGTTAGTGTCAGAATTAGTGAAGCCACAGTAGGTTGTCGACCTGGATCTTCAGCCGGGGCTTCACCGACGTGTGCTGACCCGCTGATTGCTATAAATGGGGAACTTGCAACGGTTTTAAAATTAGACGTGACCAATGAAACAAAAAGGCACTTCTGGGTTATTTCTGCACTTCCACCAGTCCGTGAATGCGTGTACGAGAGAGGGTGTGTGTGTGTGTGTGTGTGTGTGTGTGTGTGTGTGTGTGTGTGTGTGTGTGTGTGTGTGTACTGCCTGTTGCCCTACGGCCTGTCTCACTGAGACATCTGTCAGGCAGAGCCGCGGCATCAACGAGTGACCTTTACGCCGGCGCAACTGTTGTCCCTCTCTCTTTTTGTTTCTACTTGTTTCCTCCTCCTCGTCTCATACCTTCATTTTACCGTTCACTTTGGTTTTCCTCTTTCGCCCTCGTTTCAAACCGTTCATGCCCCCCCCCCCCCCCTGCGTTCCCTCCTTTCCCTCAGTCTCTCTGACAGTTTGTGACACTCCCTCCCCGGGGCCGCCATCAGTTCAGACGAGCATCGCGTGTGACAGGCCAGCTTTGTCTTTTTAAGCCATTAGCAGCTCCTCTCCTCCCACCTCCCACCTCCCCCCCCCTCCGTTTACCTTTTCTGCCCTCTTCTGTGTGTTTGCATGTGCACGTCTCTCGCTGCTGACTTCGTATTAATCTGCATAGCAAACACTGCATCCACTGGAGTGAGGAACACGTGACTGATGTTCAGTCCTCCTTTAATGAACTGATGCGTTGGGCTGAATGTACAGATGCCGGTGATCAATCTGTGCAGTAAGGTATACTTAACAGGTAAGCGGGATTTAATGAGATTTTCCAGTTGGAGAATTGTTTGCCTCCCTCCCTCCCTCCCTCCTCGTAGCCCAGTGTAACCCTCCCTGCTCTGTACTCCCCCACAGTAAACTGTCAAGCCTAATACAGGCAGGAATGTCCAGTCACCTGCTCCTAAAATGCAACAGCCCTGTGCTACACTAACCTAATATAGACCTGGGCCACACACAAGCAGGTTGGATAACACCGTTGTTGCTCATTGCGTATATTTAAACACACACCTCAACGTGGCCCGGCTCAGCTGTTGGGCCACGATGCTACAGCGAGGAAAGCTCAAATCTGAAATCAGTGTACAAATGAGTAGTGTTGATGACATTTTAAATGAAAGCATGCTGTGGAGTGAGCAGAACAGGCTTAAGGAAAGACTGGTAGCGTTTGTAGCGTGTTAGCCGAGGCTCCGAGCAGCGCTGAGCCGTCTCCCTGTATCTATGACCGAGCTGGATCAGGCTGTGAAACCGGATTCTGTCGTCTGACAACACATAGAGCAGGCTTGAGCAGTTGGGCCCGCCGCTTGACAAATGATTATCACACACCCTGAGTACGTCTGCCTATTGTCCAGCGCCGTAACGCGCCAGTGGATGATTCCTACACATGTGGGCTCAAACAGCACCGGCCGCTCATATTGCTGACATTAGTTGCAGAAGTGGTTTGGAGATAAAGGACGCGAGCTACGTGATGAAGTTTGATGCTACTGATGTAACGGACTACATTTAAACATGGCTGAATACCTTTTGGCAGTTGCTCTAATAATATCCTCACAGAGCCTCTGCTCAGAATGTCACAAACACAAGACACAAGGCGGAAGAAGAGCGTTATTACCCGTCTGTAGCTGCAGCCTGAGTGGAGTCTGACGGGGACATTTCATTTGGCTTGTGACACTCCCGAAACGGGGTTTAGACGGAGGCTAATGTAACACGAGCCCGGTTCTGGTATCAGAGGGTTTGTTTCAGTGTCTGAGGTGGTTTCCAGTGCAGCCATGTGTGTGAATATCAAGCCCAGCGCTCAGGTGACGTAGTTCTTAATGGTGTATAGGTCTGATAACTGATAGCATTGAGGGAGACAAAGGGGAGAAAACAGTGACAGATGAACCGTAAAAACAGAGCTTACAGAGAGAGAGGAGGAAGCACGGCTGCAGGTTTTCTGTGTTTTACCAGAATCTACAGCAGGTGTTTCCTCTCTTTTCTTTTCTGTTTTTGTCTCCCCTGCTCACCCACCTACTACATCACTGCTCTCTCAGTCACCTGCCTGCACTGTGCATAGCTGGACTGGTTCAATGGGTGGGCATTCTCTCACCACACAACTGCTGAGTGTTGGAGAAGTGGAGCAGGCCTCTTCACTGGTGGATGAAGGGAGGGGGGGTGGTGCAGAGATACTGTAAGTGGGTAGCAGAGGGTTTAGGTGCATGTTTGTTGGACTTTTGTACTCTTTCAGGAGTTTGCATCAGGTGAATTGTCTTAACAGTTGATCGTGGCCCTGTGTGATAGATTTGATGGATGATGTACCCAACACGCCCTCTACATGCCGGGCATGCCTTTCAACAGCTCAAACGCACACGCTCTTCACCCCCACTTAGGTGTACCGCTGTTATTGCCGTTGATGGGGATGTCTCACCTCCAACATAAACATGGCTTGGGGAGACAAGTGTAAACTTGGTGGCGGGGGCATTGCTGAGGATTGTGTGTGTGTGTGTGTGTGTGTGAGATCCCACCCTCCTGTACACTACCAGCCCACGGGCCTTATTTAGAAGAGCCGAGAGGAGCCAGATGCAGCAACTCTCTGAGGACGCCCGGTGCAACAGAATGTGTGTGTGTGTGTGTGTGTGTGTGTGTGTGTGTGTGTGTGTGTGTGTGTGGCTCATCACCGCGCTCATTAGCCCCGGAGAGAAATACCATCACCTGCCACTGTGATTCCTACCCAGAACAGCCTTCTGACCTCCCCTCATTGTCCAGGTATCATTGAGGCAGGGCAGCACCATCAGGACGAACCTGAGCAATACAACCACGTGGCCTACGCAGCAAAGCACATAATAGACGCCTTTTAGTCTATTTCTCTTTTCAGACGCATTCCACAATCTCTGAGGTGCAGTTAAGTCCTTTTCCTAACGCTCATTACCAACCGCCGACTTCCTTTACACATGGAAGTGTCATCACGCGATTAAGAGAACAATAGCCGTCATTAGCATTAGTGTTATCATGGAAAGTGCTCATCAGATGGGAGATGAGTGACCCGCGGAGGCCCATTAGCTCACATGCTAAAGCCTTGATCAGCGTCATTAGGAAGACAAGAGCCCATTGTCTCCAGCTCACCTCTGAAATGATTCACACGGAGAGCTCCGCTCCACAGGTTGTTGAAATGATCTCAAGCGCTCGCCTGTGTTGGTATTTGCTGCCTGGATCTATCAATGGAACATTTTAGCACTTTTGTGGTCGCACGCAAATCCAGAACTGCATCAAAAGTGACTAATTCTCAGGATTCCTTGGTACTATTTACTAAACTAGCGCTTCTGCTTTTTGCTTCTCCCAGCCTAACTTAGAACGATGACTAAGAGTCATTGGATGTCATTTGGGGAGTTTTTGGAGCTGAATGTTGTGCTGTGTATCCATGGAGCTGTCCAGGATATGACTCGTCCTAGATGTGACTGTGTGGTTGGTAGACTCTCAGGAAACAGTCTCTTGGGACCCCTAGTGCCCTCTTCGGCTCACTGACAGCACAGTTATCTCTCTTAACGACTGGAGCCAGCTAGTCTTTGCCTGACCCAGACGGCCTAGCTTGCAGGTTTCGAGGCGGCCTGCGAACAAGCCAACCATGAAACAAAAATCCCCAATTCTTTTGTTTTGTTATAGGCACTGGAGCTGACCTTCCTGACTCTGTGGGAGGAAGGCTGTTGTTTTAACTAGACCGGCAGCGTTTACCTCGGCGCTGAACGAGGCTCCTCACCTTGAGACGGCATACTTGAGGTTTTGAATGGCACGGCTTTGTTTTACTTTGGTTTGAGCTGCTTTTTTCCTTTTCTTTTTTGTAGCGGTTGGCTTCCCTGAGAAAAAAACAAATGGCATCGCAGAGCCATGGCAGACTCTGTGACGACAGGATTGTGTAGTCCTGGAGGATGTCTGCGGTGGTTTGAGCTCTGAATGAGATAAGTGGCGTACCTCAAAGAAAAGGGAAGACTGCTAAAGCCAAGGCTAAATATAGAGACAGAAGAGAGGTACAAGGGGCAGACAGAAACTGTGTCAATGTGTCGAATCACAACCAGACTACAGCAGACCTCAGGATACATGTCAGTCGTTGGCTGAAATTAGCAGCAGGGAGAGCGCACACCCTTTGATCTGTGTCTTTAAGACGGGGAAAGTGTTTTGGTTGAGCATTCCAGACATACCTCCCACACATTCTGGTCGGCCTGCGCGTAAGACGTATAGGTTTACAGATGTCCTTACAGATGATAGATCAAGATAAAGCTCACTGCGGACGGTAATGTGTTTGTTCACAGGCTGTAGTGTTGCTCTGTGTCCTCGTCCAAAGCCAGTCACTCACACCTCGAGGGCCTCGAGATAGCTCACTCCCACAGAGGTTGAGATACTGCCATTCCTATCTGCCCCAGTGTATGAAAGCACAAACCAAGCCATCTGCTGTTGTACAAACACGACTCTGCAGTGATTTTAGAGTTCCCAATGTCTCCTTATTCATCAATCAGGCCGGGATCAAATGAGTACGGGCCTAAAATCAGTGCCAGCGAGTTTACATAACTACACATCTACAGAATGAACCCGCGTCAAGGGGACATATGGCAACGGTCATAACGATCAACGGCGATATGTCCGCCAAGGAGATCCCCTCAGATAGGGTAACGTTTTGGGAGTAACCCACCCAGTCACCCATTCCTTTGCCAGTAATTGATACAGCCTGGCAGGTGTCATAACAACACAGCCCCTTTCCTCCGGGCCAGCCCATTGGAGTGTGGCTGAGACGGGCTGTCTGGCTGTGTCTCCCAGTGGACTCTGGGAACTCTGCAAAGGGGGTGACGAGTGACGGTCAGGGTGGAGAGATTCAAGCAGCTTCGGTCACTTGGGCACAAAAGAGCAAATGAGTTACTCTCATTTCACAACAGCTCGTATAAGTTGGATGCTTTGGGTCTTCCGAGGTGAAGGCCTGTAATCAAGCGTGTTACGTTGAAGCGGTTTGCCTTGCATTGATTTTGCCCTATTACCCAGATCCATCCAGTGTTTGTGAGTGGGAGGGCACTGCAAAGGTGTGATCTGTGGCAAGGGGTCAACAAAAAGCCAGGCTTTTATTTTCCCAGGTGTTCAACACACTGCAGCCTCAGGAAGAGAGCAAACTTTTAGAAGTGAGCTCTTCACCTCCTCCACGGACCAGCGCGTTCTCTCAGCCGCGTAGGAGTCGTCCTCCTGTTGTGCGCTAGCATGTTAGCGCTAATGAGGCCAGCTGTCCAAACGCTCAGCCGGTCAGCCAGAAGGGACCGCAGTCTTTGTTGGTGCTAGGTGTTACATCTCCTGTCGGAGCACACATTCTTGTCGCAACACCGCCAACCATTTGGCACAGGAAGACCGCTCTCCGTCCACCTCCCCCACCTGGACCGCTCGCCCATCCTTCACTCTTTCTGTACTTTGCAGCTCCCTGCTTTTATTGTCCCGCTTGGCCGTGGCCGCCTCCCCTTCTGCACACACCAGCACATTGATTCTCTCTCTCTCCAGCTTTATAGTTGATCATTTTTCTCTCGACACACCGCGGGCGGAGAGCGTCGTCGTTGCAATCGCTGACCTCAGCTCCACACCTGAGTGGCTCTTGCCCTAAACAGCCTCTCAGACTCGTCCTGAAGCGCCTTTCTGTTTCAGAAGTGCTGCACCCTGTTCAGGCTGCTGAATGGACAATACATCACCTGGCAGAGTCTCTCTGGCGGAGAGGAGAGAGGTAGGGGGTGTGGGGAGAGAGAGAGGGGGTGTGAGGCAGACAAGGGAGAGGGGGGAGACTAGTTTATACAGTCTCACAATACTATATGAATCCAATTAATGATCAGTGTATCTGAATGGGAGTGCTCCCAGGTCTTCCATTGTTCTATTGGCTAGCCTGGACAGCAATCCAGCTACAAAGGATGTGCGTCAGCCCTGAACATTTCTTTTGAGATACCACAATGTGGTGGCGGTGCCATCATATTAAAGGGGAAAAAAGGTGATATTGCGGAGTGAGGGACGAGGAAAGAGGTTGAGAATGAAATAGCTCTCCTGATGAGTCCCTGATAGGATTTCGCAGCTGCGGCACAGCGGTGTTGACCCTGCGAACGACTCACCAAATAACAGACCTCCGCCTCCTCCTCCTCCGCCACCTTTCATCCCTCCACCCCCGCACCTCCTTCCCCAACCCCGCACGTCTACCGAGTTTGCGTGAGCGCCGACCGGTTGTAGTGACCTGTAGCGGTGCGGAGAGAAAGGGAGAGACCTCACTGAAACAATCTTCATTGATTGAAACCGAGGCTCGTGATTCTCCCAGATACGCCTCCTCCCGTCAACAAGAAGAAGAAGAACAACACTTCAGAAAGAAGTGGGCGGGTGGGGTTGGGGTGAGTGAAGGAAAATGTTCAGCTTTGTACTGCCAGTGCGTATTCAGAGAGTGAGTGCAGGTGTGTGTGTGTGTGTGTGTGTGTGTGTGTGTGAGCCTGTGTGTGTGTGTGTGCGCATTGTGTATGATGTGAGATAAAGTAGCTGGAGAGGTAGTTTCAGTGCCGCAGCCCGGGCCCTCTGCTGACTGGGCTGCTCTCACTGGAGAATTGATTTGGCCTCCGAGAGGATCTGTAGCTCCCTCAGTGGAACAGAGGGATGGAGGAGGAGGAGGAGGGGGGGGGTAGAAATGGAAGGAGAGTGGGCGGAAGTAACACAGGTGGAATTGAGAGGTGGAAGGAACCGGGTGGAAAATGAAAAGAAGACACGTGAACACGCACACTCACGCACATCTGAGGCAGACAGACGGTCAGGGAGATTTACTCCCCGTAATAACCCTGTAATAACCCTGTAATAACCGTCTCTGTGGGGCCTTCAGCCCAGAACACAACCCGACCAGGTCACACTGACTCCCACACAGGCTCACACACACTCACACACACACACACACACACACACAGGCTCACACACACACACACACACAGGCTCACACACACAGGCTCACACACACACACACAGGCTCACACACACACACACACACACACACACACACACACACACACACACAGGCTCACACACACACACACACACACACACACACACACACACACACACACACACACAGGCTCACACACACACACACACACACACACACACACACACACACACACACACACACACCACCACTTCAGCCTGCATTCTAATGATCTCACACGCTGGTGCTGCATGTGTTGTCTGCGAGAGCCAATGTTCTGTTTTTTGTGCGACCTGGACTGTTGTTCCCGGAGCTTGTCGTCAGTCACTCTGGATTCACATCTTTCTCAAATGTTCCGTACTTCTACTTCATTGAATCATCAAGCTGCGGTGTTTTTAACAGCCCTCCCTCCACTCTGTTGTTAGTACCCAAGCTGTTTTATTCTCTCCTGCTTTAACAACCCACTCCCCCCCCCATGGGGATCCTTTAAAGTTTCATCTCATTTATTGCAGTTAGGCCGTGGTCTGTTTAATTGGTGTTTCCAGCCCTTTACCCCCCCCCCCCCCTTCAACCATTCCCTTTGATAGTTCTGACATTTCAATGACGGTACATATATCTAACCTCTCCGACTCGTGGCCTTTCACATTCAGTGCTCACAATACGGCACGCCTCCCGTTATCTTTATCAAGGATGAAAACACTAAATGCTCGCCTTTCAAGACTAATTAAAAAAAGAAAAGATAGACCCGTCATCCTAACCTCTGCCCCCATGTCTCCCCGTGCAGTGACTAACTACAGCAATGCGGTGGAGGCCGGCTCGGACTCGGATGACGAGGACAAGCTGCACATCGCGGAGGAGGAAGGAAGCCTGGCGGACGGGGCCGACTGCGACAGCACCCCGCCGGACGACAAGCACCCCAGGGAGCGCTGCTGGGACGGAGGTGAGACCAGACGCACCTACATGTGGGACACACACACACACACACACACACACATGCAGCAACTCTCTTATAGCTCTTATTTTCAGGTTTTAAAATGGTATTTAAAATCACACCAGTGGGGAGAACAGCGCTTGATTCACTGTTTGTTTCTGTATGAAGACAAATCACTTTTTAAGAAGCGTACATTCCCGGTGTCTCCTCTCGCTGTCTGTCAAAGCGTCTCTGAAAGAGGATAAGAGCATCAGTGTCAAATGAACTGTGTCACGCAGCCTCTTTATTTACTGTTACGACATTGATTGTTTGAGCGCCGCTGCCTCGTTTTGACCTCGGCTGACGCGAGCCAGGCTAAGATAAGAAGTGCCCCGCTGACGTCGGCGCACAGTCAAGTGCCAGGCTTTTGTTTCATTGTGAAAACGCAGAGTGCGAGGAAACAGGTACTACACGCGGTGTGTTCCCAACTAAGGCAGGAAGCACGATATCAAACAGAGACAATGCCAACACAGGGAGAGACCTTCAAGCTCAGAGAATAGCCCCGCCAGCAGGAGAGCTTTACGGCACTGGTGGGCATTGGAGGGGCCCACCGTGAACTTCTCTTTACCTCGAACCACGTGGAAGTGACATCAGAGCCACAGGAAGGGCTGACGTCACATGCCCCCCCCTCCAAAACAACAATTGCAGGTGCTGAAGGATGTCGGTGCTCCAACCTGGGCCCAAGGCCTCCACACTGCTCCCCTGACCTCATACTGCACATCTGTGTGTGTGTGTGTGTGTGTGACGCTGTTAGTTCGGGGCCCGCGCCAAGTACAGTATGTGCAACACTTGTGACAGCTCCGTATGAAATGTAATTAGATATTCAGCCACATGGATATTTATTTTAGGGTGTTGCTCTCTTTTGCAGATTCTGGCTGGATTGTTCATGGGTGAGCGATGTGTGAGGAGGGGGGGGGGGGGGGGGGTTGATTTAGCAAGAGGTCGAGTTAGTGAAAATGTCCAGCGACCCAACACCTTCAGTTCAGGGAGGGTTTTTTGTTTTTTGAATTCCTCTCCAGCGAGTTTCAGCTCAGTCAGTTTCAGTTTCAGCGAGGTTTCGGTTGCTCACGCACACAGAGACCACAGAGCGTAGACCACAGAGCGTAGAACACAGAGCGTAGACCACAGAGCGTAGAACACAGAGCGTAGAACACAGAGCGTAGAACACAGAGCGTAGAACACAGAGCGTAGACCACAGAGCGTAGAACACAGAGCGTAGAACACAGAGCGTAGACCACAGAGCGTAGAACACAGAGCGTAGAACACAGAGCGTAGAACACAGAGCGTAGACCACAGAGCGTAGAACACAGAGCGTAGAACACAGAGCGTAGAACACAGAGCTGTGCTCGGTGTAGCACCTCTTCCCCGTCGTGTTCATCACTGCTCTCCAGCCGTACCTAAAGGGAAAGTTGGAGGAAGAATAATGTCATTGGTTTTGGCCGGGGCTGGCGCACATTAAACACTTCAAAAGCATGAGTTACACTGAAACAGCTCAGTGAGCTGGCTGCGCTCCACACTTATGCCTGATCAGGCATATTTTTCTTTTGGCCTTCACTCATGAGCGCACACACACACACACACACACACACACACACACACACCTCTCGCTCTCACTGTCTGTAGCCCTCATCTCATACATCCAGCAGCATCTTTCT
>JAVDOI010000013.1:16262738-16275238 GCA_032191485.1 Leptoclinus maculatus
TGTGGGGGAGGACCTCTCAGTGATTGGAGAACTAGCAGAGGAGTGTTACTGTGGCAGGCCTTGTGTAACATCAAAGAGCCCTCCTTATTGATTGAGTGTGTTTTAACCCCCCTCTTCCCTCCCCTTCACTCTCACATATGTCCTAACAACACTCTCCTCCCGTGTGTTCTTTTTTCCACCCAGGAACTCCCGATTCGTTCTCTCAGCTGCTCACCTGCCCGTACTGCGCACGAGGCTACAAGCGTTACAGCTCCCTGAAGGAGCACATCAAGTACCGGCACGAGAAGACGGAAGAGAGCTTCAACTGCCCCGAGTGCAGCTACAGCTTCGCGTACCGCGCTCAACTGGAGCGGCACATGACGGTCCACAAGGGCGGACGGGATCAGGTAAAAAAAACACAGACTGACCAACTGGTCAGTGCTGGATACTGATGAACCTCACTGGTTAAAGTGAAAGATCTCCCTTTGTGCTATATTGTAATGGTCTTGTGATTTGATTTAGTTGTAAGTTATAAGTGGAAATGCATTTTTAATTTTTTCAAACTAGATACTTTTTGCAGGACTATCTGAAAGCAGGTAGTGAGAAAGTATTCAAATACTTATATATATACTTAATAATACTTACCTCTATTTGTATACTTTGTATGAGACATATTCTGTGCTTCAGTTTGATATTTATATGCATCACGCTACACGAATAGTCAGTGAGGCTGGATTGGTTCGCTGGTTTCCGTGGCGTGCGGTAGTGAATACGCACCGACAAAGTGATCCTAAATTATGCAAACCTACATGGAAGCGTTGTCTCCAGCAGCTCGCTTCCAGACACGACAAACAAACATGAACTTTTGCCCCTCGATTGATTAATGACACCGCGACGTGAATTAGCAGCAGTTCAAAGGTTGTGTTTTCATGGTGCATCTCGCTGAACGTCCCCCTCTCTCCCCTGGTCCGACAGAGACACATCACACAGTCGGGAGGCAATCGTAAATTCAAGTGCACTGAATGTGGCAAAGCATTTAAATACAAGCACCATCTGAAGGAGCACCTACGCATCCACAGCGGTGAGTGGACAACCCCTGTCACCATGGCAGCATTCCGCCCGTGTGTGTGTGTGTGTGTGTGTGTGTGTGTGTGGACGTGATACTGTACACGTCTTTGCCATTAATCTTAATTAATTAATATTTATATTTATGTTTTAGCCAATTCCCTGTATTTAGATGTCCTTCATTGTGTTTCAGTCCTCGTGTGCTCTTCCTTAATGTGCCATAATTGTGTTTCTTTTGGCATTATGGGACAGCAATTAGAGAGGGGCATTTCCCAACGGTGCCATTACATCAGCGTTTAAGCATCATTGAAATGCATTAGAGCTTTTTCCTACCGCACTGCTCATAGCCTAGCTCGCTCATTTAGCTTCATTCACTAATGGAAATCTGTTTCCCCCCCTCCCTTCCTTTCTCTCTGTTGTACACATGGTTTTATTCAGGAGAGAAACCCTACGAGTGCTCCAACTGCAAGAAGCGCTTCTCCCACTCGGGCTCATACAGCTCCCACATCAGCAGTAAGAAGTGCATCAGCGTCATCTCAGTCAACGGCAGACCGCGCTCGGGGAACGCCAAAACCCAGACCCAGGGTCCGTCGCCGGCGCTGCCCACGTCACCCTCGGCCCTCCGCACCCAGATCAGGGAGAAGCTGGAGCACAGCAAGCCCCTGCAGGAGCAGCTGCCACTCAATCAGATCAAGACCGAGCCAGTGGACTACGAGTACAAGCCGACGTTGATAACGTCCTCGGCCATGGCCGCCATGAACGGTGGGGTTTTCAATGGAGGTGCTGCAGCTTCTCTGCAGGGCACAGTGCAGGCCGTGGTCCTGCCCACTGTGGGGCTGGTGTCTCCCATCAGCATCAACCTGGCAGACCTGCAGAATGCTCTCAAAGTGGCCGTGGACAGTAACGTCATTCGTCAGGTGCTGGAAAACAATGCCAAAGGCCAGGGGCAGATGAACTCGGGGTTAACCACTGGAATGCTCCATCCCGCACAGCAGCAACTCATCTCCGCCATCAGTCTGCCCATTGTGGGTCAGGATGGAAATGCAAAAATCATTATAAACTACAGTTTGGACCCCAGCCAGGGCCAGCTCATTGCTCATAACCTGAAGAAAGAGCCTGAGCCCACCTCACCAGGCCAGACCACCACTGACACCTTTAAGTCCCAGAAACTCCCCGAGGATCTAACCATCAGGGGAGCCAGGCCCAATGAAACGAAAGAAAAAGAGGAAAAGACCACTAAAACCTGTCTCCTGTGTGATAACTGTCCCGGTGGGCTGGAAGCACTCCATGCCCTCAAGCACTGCAAGAAGGACGGCCTCAGGCTGAACGGAGCGGGCCTGGATAAGTCTGAGTCTGCTGTCGCTGCCTTGCTGTCAGAGGGAGGACTCTGTAACCAGCCCAAGAACCTCTTGTCACTGCTCAAGGCCTACTTTGCTTTAAATGCAGAGCCCACCAAGGACGAGCTGGCGAAGATCTCTGACTCAGTCAGCCTGCCAACCCATGTGGTTAAGAAGTGGTTTGACAAAATGCAGGAGGGTCAGATATCACTGGGTGCCCCAACACCTCCCTCGGAGGAGGAGGACTCCTGTGAAGCTAGCAGCGTGGTGTCTCTGGTCCCAGGGAAGGACACGGCCAATATGAGCCCTTCCGGGACCCAGGGCAGCCCGACAGAAGCCACCCCAGCGGAGGTCAACGGCACTCACAGCACGCCGGCCTCTCCCTCACCACTAAACCTGACAGCTGGCGGTCCCGTCCCAGCCCCGCCTCCCCAGAGCACTGAGGGACCCCTAGACCTGTCGCTGCCAAAGCCCGCCAGAGAGGAAGCGGAGAGAGTGGTGGCTATAGGCCGCGTTTACCCCTCCCCTTCCTCCGGCTCTACCAATGTGGATGAACCCCTAAACTTAACTTGCACAAAGAAAGAGGCATCGCCACTCTCAGCCATGGGCGTCAGCCCCATCGCACTGTACGCCAGCCAGCTAGGTGCCAAACCCCTCGACATTGTGACCACAATGCAATGCCTACGGGCACTCGCCACTAACAGCAAACATACTATCCTGATCCCCCAGCTGGCCTACACCTATACCACTACAGCAAGCAGCCCTGCTGGGACCGAGATGCAGGAAACCATCCACCTCAACGGAGTGAAGGTGTGCAACCATTTCTCCCAGTTGAGCGTCCCTGTCTTTGTTAAATGCATAGTTTGACATTTTGGAAAATATGCTCATTTGCTTTCTTGAGTTCTATGAGAAGATACTACTCTCATATCTGTATGCTAAACATGTAGCTTAGCATAAAGACTGAAAACAGGGGGAAAGCACCGCTAAAGCTCACTAATGTCATAATGAACGTGTTTGTTAGATAAAGAGCAGCAGAAAAGAAAAGGTTTGACTCTAGTCTGATGGATCGATGCCTCGTGGATTCATTTGAGATTACTTGGCAATCAGTGGACACTCTAAACAAAGTATAGCTCTTTAATTAGTGAGATTTAGAGGTGCTGGTGACAGATTTTATTACCTTTGGACAAAGCCAGGCTAGCTGTCTTGTGCTAAGCTAAGTGGCTGCTGTAGCTTCATACTTACTGTACAGACAGGAGAGTGCTATCAATCCTCTCATCGGACTCTTGCCAAGAAAGCTTAACAAACAAACTCAAATATGACTTGAATGACTTGCCTGTACTCTTCAGTTACTGGGTACCAGGGAGGATGTGATTTCTAAATGCTCACAGCTTTATTTGCCTCATCAGCATTTCAGAGGTCTTGTTAGCCTCGTTTCATTGGCACAGGTCTGACGGTACAGTTGCTCTTTACACTACGATGCTGCTGGAGGAAACCGGTGGACAGCAGATAGTGTTTGAAAGAATTCAGTGACTAATCCGGTAGACATTTTGAGAAGCAAGTGGTTTGGAATCAAGTTGTCTTTTCTCTCTCTAGGAGCGATCAGTCAAACCCCTCAGTCCACATCATTACTTCTCATTGTTCAAAATCCACCAGGACATGATAGATAGTGTGAAACCATCCAAAATGTAATCAATAAGTCATATATAGAAACGTCAGAATTCAGCCCTTTGTTAAAAATGATAGCCCTTAATAGTTCTTCATTGTGCAGACGCCTAATGATGGATGTAGATCTCTCCGGGTGTGTGAGTGATCTTCCCGGGCTGTCACCCAGAGGACATGAGGCTGCACTTTACTGCAGAGCCCCTATTGATCTGCTGGAATCTGTTTAAACGGCACACCTCCGCCTGCCTCATTGATTTATTGTTGTTGTATTATACTTTCGTGTTAAGTGGATTGGCATAGACCTGCCTTGTAAAACGAAAGAGCTCTGTGTATATATCATCTCCTTAATATTGCCCCACATCCTCTTCCGCTGCATCAGTAGATGAGTTTTTCCAGCCCGGGGACAGCAGGAAACGGGATGTGTCTCCTGATGGCTCACCCATAACACAAGTTGTTCATTAGTATTGGTACATTTCAAACGTTTTGAATACGTCTGTGATTTCCCACATTCCCCAGGAGGAGAAGCAGGACACGGGCTCAGAGGGCGTGTCCACCGTGGAGGAGCACAACGACTCCGACTCGGGCCCCGCGCGGAAGAAGATGAAGAAGACGGACGGAGGCATGTACGGCTGCGACCTGTGCGACAAGATCTTCCAGAAGAGCAGCTCGCTGCTGAGACACAAATACGAACACACGGGTAAATACGAGCTCTCATGTGTTTCCCAGGCCCACACTCGAACACAAGCCAAACAAATCACAGACAAATCAGAGCCGGAACTCGTCTCACCAGCACTCGCTGTTCTTGGGAAAGATGAGTCAGAGTGCGAGTGAAAGGGGGATTTTGAGCTGCAGCGTAAAGAAGGGTGGACACCTCCATTCCAGCAGGTATTACTCAACACGCGCAGAAGAGGTCTGGGAATTTCTTTCCGCCAACTCCCCACCTCTGCACTGCCAGCTTCTCATGTGAAGCCCCGAGTGTTGCAAGAGGCGAGCTCTGGTAGTGATTTGCGTTGCTCTAAGATGATGATTCCGTGGCCAAGTGCAGGTCAGCGCTCTCAGAGGCGTTTATATGTTTTTTTCTTACTCTGATACCTGGCTTGCAACCGTAGTTTTCAGCTCCAAATGACCTCATCCCTAGGTGAAAAGCAGATCCCTGCCTGGATAAAGGTTCCTTGAAGGTTTGCGAGCACAATTGTTGTGATTTAGTTGTATTGTTGTGAAATGTCCTCCTTGGATACACTGATGATAGATACTGTTTCAGGCCTGTCAGCAATGCACTGGAGTGTTTATTCCCCCCATGTCTGCGCCTTTTTAACTCAACAGTGTTTTCACTCCTAAATGTTGACGCACATTTTATTGTCTCTGTCCTCCGCAGGGAAGCGACCTCACGAGTGCGGCATCTGCAGCAAGGCCTTCAAACACAAGCACCACTTGATCGAACACATGCGCCTCCACTCGGGGGAGAAGCCGTACCAGTGCGACAAGTGCGGCAAGCGCTTCTCACACTCGGGCTCCTACTCCCAGCACATGAACCACCGCTACTCCTACTGCAAGAAGGAGACGCAGGGCCAAGGAGGAGGCCGGGAGAGCCCCGAGGAGGACGGAGAGGCCCGGGCCGAGATGGAGGCACTGAGCCGGCTGGAGCGGCTCCTGGCGCCCTCCCAGCTGGACCTGGACGAGCGAGGGAGCAGCGCGAGGGAGGACGAGGAGAGCGAGGAGGAGGAGGGCGCGGTGGACATGGATGACATCCAGGTGGTGCAGATAGGGGACGAAGGAGGGGATGAGGAGGAGGAGGAAGAGAGGAATGAGGAGGAGACGGAAATAGTATTGGAGGAGGGAGGAGGAGGGGAGGAGAGCAATGAGGAGGAGACGGAGAGAGAATTGGTGGAGGGAGGAGGAGGGGAGGAGAGGAATGAGGAGGAGACGGAGAGAGAATTGGTGGAAGGAGGAGGAGAGGAGGAGAGGAATGAGGAGGAGACGGAGAGAGAATTGGTGGAAGGAGAAGGAGGGGAGGAGAGGAATGAGGAGGAGACGGAGAGAGGATTGGTGGAAGGAGGAGGAGAGGAGGAGAGGAATGAGGAGGAGACGGAGAGAGAATTGGTGGAAGGAGGAGGAGAGGAGAGGAATGAGGAGGAGACGGAGAGAGAATTGGTGGAAGGAGGAGGAGAGGAGAGGAATGAGGAGGAGATGGAGAGAGGATTGGTGGAGGACAGAGAAGAGGAGGAGAAGACAGCGATGGAGGCTAAAGAACAAGACGAGGAGGCTGACTCAAGGCGGGAGGAGGTGCTCGAGAGCATTCAGGAAGAGGAGGATGCCAAGGAGGAGGAAGAGGAGGCGATGGATGCAGAGGAAGGTGTGACGGAAGAGAGGAAAGCAGAGGTGGAGGTCACAGAGGGGAGTGGAGGCGAAACAGACACGGTTTCTGGAGAGCAGAACCAGACGCTGCAGGAGAAAGGAGATACTGACTGAAAGAGGAATCCGACTCCTCCACGAGCGGAAGAAGAACGCAGGAGATGATGTCCGGTCACTCTGACAGTCCGTTTCAGTTCACTACTGTGTAGAAATCCAGGTGTGCCTGAAAACAAATACGAGTGACTTTTCCGCAGGAGAGCGGTTTGTTGCTGTCCGAAAAAAATCAATTTGTAAAGAAAAAGATGAAGACGAACACAAATTTTAACAAACGAAGGAAATGCATTATACAGACTTTGGAAGCTAGAGCCGACACGTTTTAGATAATGTTTTATTACTAAAACACCGTGGGTCATTTCTTTTTATCAGTGTTACTAATTTTATCACTCATATTTTAACCTTTAAAGCTGTACAGTTGGGAGATATTTCTATACCTTTTTATTGCCAATGAACAAAAAAAAAAAAGTCAGTATTTTATTAAGTTGGAAGGAAAATAAGACAAATCCTGTGCACTACAAGTGGCTTGGTTTACCTATGGATCGAGCAGTTGAGTTGTGTTGTCCACCCTTCAGTATTACCGCACTAGATATACCACGCCATCACGCTAGCAGATGTTAGCATTACATTTCTTTTTTGATATTCTTTTGATTGGATTGTGAGCCTTAAGAAGAATAAGATGGGTCTATTCAGTCATTTACTTCCGTTTAGACTGTTGGACTCATTGTTGTCAACGTTTCTTTTACAGATCAGTGTTTTATAGTTAACAGTTTGACATTTTGGGAAATAAAACTGATTCTTTTCTTTGTGAGAGTTAGATGAAAAGAAGCCACATATCTGTCCGATAAGTATCCAGCTACAGCCAGCAGCTGCTAAACTTGGCTTAGCTTAGTTTAGCTGAACTTAGTTTATCCTGGCTTAGCTAAGTTTAGCGTTGTATGAGGACCAGAACAGAGGGAAAGAAGCTAGATAAAGCTAAAGCTAACACTGCTAAAGCTAGCAGTTGTTTCCTGCCCAGCTACTGTTCCACACTCCAGTCCAGTAGGTGGCAGTAATGCATGCTGGACTATTTCTGACTCCCCCCCCCAGTGTGTAGTAGTTATGCTAAGCGAGGCTAATCGTGTCCCGGCTTCAGCTGCATATTTACAGACAGATAAGTGTGTAGTAGTATTCTCATCTAATTCTCATCCAGAAAGCAAATAAGAGTATTTTCTTAAAATGTGGAACTACTGCTTTCAGTGTTCACAGCGAGCAGAACGGTGATCAAGAGAACTGTCTGACCCTCCCTATGCCTACCCCCCAACCCCCCCCCCCCCTACTTCGAGCCATATGCAAAAAAACAAACAGAATCAAACTAAACAAGACAAACATGCATATCAAAAGTGCCATTGAATATTGCTATTGAATCTTAGCAGCTATGATCGGGTATTGCCGGGTCCCAGATCGACCAATAAGCCGGAATACTGTAGACTTTGGCTCGCCACCACACCTGAGAGAGTAGTTAGTTCTCCCGCGGATTCATGGACCCTAGATTTTAGAGAAGTTGCTTTTTAGTTCTAATCTGAGCAGCTAAAAGAGTTACGATGCACATGCGTTGAAATGGATGATGAAGTATGAGTTGTAATTGCTAACTGTGTCCTGCCTCTTCAAAGCTCATTCAGTGCACTTGTTTAACACACCATGAAACGCTCAGATGTCTCTTCAGGTAACAAAATGTAGGCAGATATGAATCCCAGGAGTGTCATTCAACGATGTTTTTACCTGTCAGTATTATTTTTGTGTCTCTTATGTTGTTCTATGTTCTGGTTCCTTGTGTGTACTGTATGTTTTCCACTATGGCAGTATTATCCCCACCCCGAGGAGATGGGTATGTCTGTTTAGTCATAGAGAACTTTTATATTTATGTGTCTTATTTTTTATATTTCTTTATGGTTATTTATTACACGATGTAGTGTACAAGACTGTAGTTTGTATTAATACGATAATATATTTTAGTATGGAAAACAAAGGCAAATAACTACGAGCCTGGAAATATGAGACTCCAGCATACTGAAGTATGTTCTTCGATCAAATAAAATTATGTTTTGCGAGAAAACAACTCGCACCCTGAAAGCCTGAAAATTGGAACCTATGACCTCTGTGCATCCATTCTCATGTTAGTTTTCTTTCCCCTCTCTAATATGAAGCTACTGAACTTTTGAAAACTAATCGTATGTCTAATAGCATGAGTGTGTGCTGTTTTATTGAAGGATTACCCGTAACCACACAAACTGTCCTTTTTGCCAAGCCAAAATAATATTGACATTTGTTCTTATGTTTTTATTTGTGCCAATTTGTTACTTTGTCAGTGGCAAGACCACGCCCCCTTTTATATACCCCTCCCCCTTTTAACACCCTCATCTTTTTTATAGTGATTTTTCTCTTTTTCCTTTTTTTTGTTCATTTTTTTATGACTCCCCATCTCACAATAAAATACATCAATTACAAGCTGCTGGGTTTGTGATGATATTGTTGAGTTTTTAAAATCACACGATATTAAATTGTTACTTGATGCAATAATCAAGTTAGGATTAAAAGACCACATTGAACGACATTGTATCAAATAAAGAGGGGGAAATAGATTCAGAACATTATTTAGGATTATAATAATTTACACTTTTTAGGGTCCTGGAGACTCTTCTTTACAAGTTCAAATCACACTTCACTTTGTTTGTTCTTCTTTTGCTTCAAAGACTTTTTGAAGAACTAAAGGAACATTTAACAACAAATATCTAGATTTGAATTATTAATGACATATTACAATAATGTGATTATTGTCAAGATAATACAGTTATTTATAATAATATAGTGTGAATATAATATTATTTTTGTTATTATTTATATTTGTTCATGCAAAACAACATATAAAACATGCGATACTTCCTAATATGGTGTGTAATGCTTTATGCTTAATTCTCTCCAAATGTCCAATGACAAAGTAAAGTCATTGGAGCAAAAGGGTTAAAGAAATACTTTCACACTATTGTGCTAAACATGAAGGTTAGCTTAGCATAAAGACTGGAAACGGGGGAAAACAGCAAGCTGGGCTCTGTCTGGTTACCAAACCCGCCCACTAGCACCTCTAAAGCTCACTCATTGGTTACTGAGACTCCAGGAAGTGACTGCATGGACAGAGCCAGCTAGCCAGCGGTTAAGCTAACCTTTTCTTACTTCCTTTAGCTTCTTCTTTAGCATACAGACATATCGGTCCTCTCAGCTACAGCTAAAGAACGCAGATAACAAATATCAAGCTACTCTTTTCAACTACGTTACTAATCGAGGACCTGCGCATAAGATCAGTCACACTCCTCTCAGCCCAGCCCAAGGTCAACCCTATTGATCAGGATTAGGTTTCCAGGAGGGTTGACCCCCCCCCCCCACTCCACCAGCATTAATTAGTAATGGAGTGGACTAAAAATCCATCGTCTGTTGAGGAGCTGAACATGATACAATAGCTGGTGAACATATTTGATAGTTCTCTCTCTCTCTCTCTCTGTTTTCCCAGAAGCACCTCTTCCTCCAAAGAAGGGTTATTGGTATTTTGTTTGGGGGGGGGGGGGGGGGGGTTCAGGAAAGTACTAAAGTCTTTAACAGGAAAAGCAGGTGTGAGGGGAACAGGATTCAGAGTGGATGGAGTGGAGCAGCGTGTCGGCCTAACTACCTGAGCTCACAGGAGACTGTGTGACAGACGAGGTTTGACCGCCATCATGTTGAATGGGCCCCCGGAGACACTTTAAAAAAAAAAGGGGGGGGGGGGGTTGCCGGTGGAATAATGCTTTATAGGACAGCTCACGCCATAACACCACTGTGTCAAACTGTTCCGACGGCCTCGCGTAATTGTGCCTATTAGGAACGTCCCAACGGTGGCCGCGGAGGCGCCGCTCTGAGACTCAGAAAAAGGTCAAAGAGTGTGTCGCCCGTGGCGGCGAGTTTCGGGACGCGGGGGCCGTTTTACAGGCCTTCAGCCCAAGCCGCGACTTAAAAGCCAAGATATTGCCACATGTTCTGCTGGGCTCAGCATTTCAAAGGAAAATTGAAAAGCTATAACTGCTAAGAGGATATGGAGTGCTCTTGCCAATAATGGTGCAAAAGCCTGATGAAGTATCATGGCTGCCGGGGCTCTGACACCGAGCCAAACCCAGGGGGGCCGAAGCTCCCCGGGGAAATTTAGAGAAAAGCCGGGAGGAGGAGGAGGAAAGAAAAGCCTGCTCTCAGGAAATAGCAGTCACTTAAATATCATGTTCATTTACTCAACCACTAAATAGCAGAACGTACACAGAGACATCGTGTGTGTGTGTGTGTGTGTGTGTGTGTGTGTGTGTGTGTGTGTGTGTGTGTGTGTGTGTGTGTGTGAATGGGAGGGTTAATATGTCACTTCATGTGACAAATTGCTGTTTCAGAGCTCCATTTTAACCCGCTGGTCAGCATAAGCTCATGCTCATCTAAAAATCTATGTATTTACTCATGTAACCTGTGGGGGGGGGGGGGGGGGGGGGGGGGCATGTCAAACGAACAATTACACACTCGAGTCACAATGGAAACACGAGTTCCCTCCCCTCATACATTCCTTGAATCAGTTCTTCATGAAGAGATTATACAACATGTTCTACTGGTAAAATGAAAAATGGATCATTTATTGATTTCAGTCATGAATGAATAATTGAGGATAATTGAGGAGCCCACAGACTGGTCAGTGTACAGTACGTGCACCATCACATTAAGCATAACATAATATAACATAACATAATATAATATAACATAACATAACATAACATAACATAATATAATATAACAATATAACATAATATAATATAATATAACAACATAACATAACATAACATAATATAACAATATAACATAACATAACATAATATAATATAATATAACATAATATAATATAACAACATAACATAATATAACATAATATAACAATATAACATAATATAACATAACATAATATAATATAATATAACAATATAACATAATATAATATAATATAACAACATAACATAACATAATATAACATAACATAACAATATAACATAATATAACATAACATAATATAACATAATATAACATAACATAACATAATATAACATAACATAACATAACATAACATAACATAATATAACATAATATAACATAACAATATAACATAACATAATATAACAATATAACATAACATAACATAACATAACATAACATAATATAACATAATATAACATAATATAACAATATAACATAACATAATATAACATAATATAACATAACATAACATAACATAACATAACATAACATAACATAACATAACATAACAACATAACATAATATAACATAATATAACATAACAACATAACATAACATAATATAACAATATAACATAACATAACATAATATAATATAATATAATATAACATAATATAATATAACAACATAACATAACATAATATAACATAATATAACAATATAACATAATATAACATAACATAATATAATATAATATAACAATATAACATAATATAATATAATATAACAACATAACATAACATAATATAACATAACATAACAATATAACATAATATAACATAACATAATATAACATAATATAACATAATATAACATAACATAACATAACATAACATAATATAACATAATATAACATAACAATATAACATAACATAATATAACAATATAACATAACATAACATAACATAATATAACATAATATAACATAACATAACATAACATAATATAACATAATATAACATAATATAACATAACATAACATAACATAATATAACAATATAACATAACATAATATAACAATATAACATAACATAACATAACATAATATAACATAATATAACATAATATAACATAACAATATAACATAACATAATATAACATAATATAACATAACATAACATAACATAACATAATATAACATAATATAACATAACATAACATAACATAACATAACATAATATAACATAATATAACATAACATAACAT